>DWON01000963.1:0-27547 GCA_018251015.1 Phocides pigmalion okeechobee | reverse complement strand
AATGTGTATCCGGCAACCACCGAATCTCCCCAACCGAAACACAATACATGAAGAACATGTTGCTTTACGGCGGGTTATGAGGGTGGCTTATGTTTTTAAATTAAGAACCTAGATAGGGCTTGTGCTAATCAAATACATTTTAACTAAGTAAACTTAAGGATTATTATTATAAAATTGGGTTACTTGAGGTTTTTATTTTTCATTTGTTTTTTAGTCAAAAACCAAAAAATTTTGTATCACTATAGAATCATGAATAAAGGTGCCAACCTATAATGGCACTTGCCAAGAAGCTCTAGTAATATTTTTTTAACCAGGTCCTGTTAGACGTCAACTCTTGAAAATTTTATATTCATATTTTGACCGAAAGTCGTATTTCTAAGAAATTTGGAACGATTATTTTATTATCTTTGATTGTGATTGCAGATATGTGTATTAGGGTTATGATTACAAAGTTTAAGTGAACAAAAACACTAAACATTAACCACAGTAATCGAAAAATGGTTACAGTATGACCAAAATACTGGGTTTTTTTAAAATACCCATAATTTTCAAAATACATGAGATGGATTTTTTTTCTGATTTTCCTGATGATTGTTCCCACCTATCCTATCACCCGGTTTTGGCTTGACGTTGAGTTCTAGGACACCCTGTATAAAGTGGCTTACTAGTCATGGAACCGTGCTTTGAATTGTACCACTAGCAGTCGCCTATCCAATTCTTGCAGCATCTGGCATTTCTTAACATTAACTTTATTGTTGTAACAATTAATAAAAATAGACTTCAATTATAAAGAGCACTTACATTTTCTTATTATCCACTATGATCATAAAAAGGCACACTTCTGTAAACATTATTTTTAAACAAGCATTCCGATGTCTTCCTTCGAGAAACTCGTTATAACCTTGATTTTTTCCATAATTGTGTTTGCGAAATAGCCTTATGAGGTCATTAAATTCATTCTCAGAATAGTGATTGTCATCAGCAATAAGAAGTAACGTTTGTAAAATTGCCAATTGTTCTCTGAGATTCGATTCTGCCCATTCTTGTCTCACAGTGTCTATCCCAAATTCACTTTGTATCTTCCTCGGTGGTGGTGCTGTATTCAACAATTTCTCAAATTGATTAATAAGAGATGTTTTTAAGGACTGTATTCCTACTGCATTGATGATTGTGTTGAATTCCTTGTGATACTTGTGTTGAGTATCTGATTTATATTCAATTATATATTGCAATAGTTTAAGAAGAAATAGTCGTTCAGCAAAGTAAAAACTCCAAATATTCGGTATGAGGAATGTTGTTCTTGTGTCCACAAAGGCTACATTTTTGAGAGCATTTGCTGGAGTTCCATATGAAATATCACATAGGTAATGTTTAACAATATCCCAAACTTGGAAGGAATCTACACCCTGAAAATTAAAGTGAGTTTAATCATTACCATTAATTCAATGAAACAGATGTAAACATGAAAATTAATAAATATATAGATTTCAAAGTAACATTTTCCCAAGTTGTGTACATATGATTTTGTACTAATATCATCATGTTTATGTTATGTGAATGTGAATTTGTTATTACTAGCCATGCTTGTGACTTCATCCGGTGATGATTAACATAACTTCTTGATTTGTTAACCAATTTAAATGGAAAAAAACACTAAATAATATATATAAAAATAATAATATAATCCTGAAAACTGCATTCAAATCAGATAAGCATTTTCTGAGATTAGCATGCACAAACATACAGACAAACAGACAAAACAAAAAAACATTGGTTTGGGTTCTCTTACGTATATAAAGGCACCCTATTAAGATTTTTGTAATATATTTGCCATGTACAGCAATCAGTTACAGTTTTGTTATATGTATATATTTAATGGGTAACATATGGGCAAAAACTATACTTGGAAATGTTTGTCCTGATTGTGACAGGAATTTAACTTGGTTAACAACTATAACAAATAGTAAATAGCATTTGTTGGTGACAAGTGTCATTTACTACTTTTTACCTGCAAATATTTGGGCGAAATAACTGCAAAATTACAAAGATACAACAAGGAGCTTTTTGAATGCAATTGCAATTTATGAAAGTAAGTAACTATAATGAAAATTATATAAAGTATTCAATGAAATAAGCATACCTACAGATATCTTAAACATCTTACCATATAATGCTGGAGCGTCTGTACAACACTAAGCAATTTGGTTTGATCTGAATGCTTTGCTTGTAACTTTGTGTATTCTTCTTGTTTTAAAGGTTTGTAACTTGCTATTCCTTGTCGCAGTCCTTCGATGACTTCTTTTTTATTTAGTATCTCTAATATTTCTTCTTTAGATAGGCTTTGTGTTGTAACCCAACGCCACAACCGTTTCCAAAATCTATAAAAACATTTAAAATAGCTACAGAACTCGATAGAATTTTATGAACATAAAATAACTTTCATATATAATTATCATACACTATATTATCAGCCGACATTATTAAAGTCAATTTAATGTTATGAAGTAAGGCAGTATCGCTAAATAGAAATATTTAGCGCCAAATACCGTCACAACATTTGTAGGTTATATTGTAATTTTAATTTTGTACGTTAAAACTTGTCATTGTCATCTGTCAGTCAATCATTGTGATGTGATATGAAATAAAGCGTTACAAGTGTAGCCATGTCTATCGACCGTTTTAGTCATATGTATTTTCTTTTTTCAGTGTATATATTTTTCATATTTAAGAGTTATGTTATTCCGAATTTGTGCCATTTTGAAGTTTACAATTTAAATATCTACATTTAATATAAAACAATTGTATCTTTGACATTATCTGTTGACGTTCCAACACGTCAGCTAACATGGCTAATTATTGTCATCGTCAGTATTGACAATTTTCGTTTGACATTTTTAGTGATCTGTGGTTTACTTTGAATAAATTGAACTCGTTTACATTTACCTTTAGCTGTCTAGCCTGCAATGTGCGTGCATGTTGCGATAAATATATTACCGCTTTAAATCAACACAAATTTGGTAGGTACGTACTCATTTTAATTTAGATAATTATTGATAGCACACGTGATCGTGACGTCGGTTTTATCAATAAATAATTGTTTGCTTGCTACTCCTGTAGGTAATACGGGAATCGTTTATAACATTTGTGTGTAATTTTCATATATAATTTCAGAAAATGGCACCGGCAGCTCCAGCAGTTAAACCTATGCCGGATGATGATCCGATCGGCATCAGGGCGGTGCTATTGGGGCCACCGGGGTCAGGGAAAGGAACTCAGGTGAGTTACATATATTTAAGTAATAAGTAAGTAATCTTTGACCTGTTGACTGGTTCGACACAAGGTTTACTTTTTGTTATCATTCAATAACTTTTGAGTTGATAATTACTCGTTACATAATTACCCGTTGCTAAGTAATATATTTTTCCTTTTGGCAGGCTCCACGCTTGAAGGAAAAGTATTGTGTGTGCCATTTATCTACTGGTGACATGCTGCGTGCGGAAGTGTCGTCGGGCTCAGAGCTAGGTCGCCGCCTGAAGAAGGTCATGGATGAAGGAAAGCTTGTCTCAGACGAAATGGTTGTAGACATGATTGATAAGAACCTCGACCAGCCAGAATGCAAAAATGGCTTTTTGTTGGATGGATTTCCAAGAACTGTGCCTCAGGCCGAGAAGGTAATAAAAGTTATTTAGTGTAATTATTATACACCAATAATTAATTTATGCGGAACATAGTAATCTTTACTTATTATGTGAAAGTGAAATGTTGTCTGTTTGTTTATTTGGTTGTTTCTTTAATGCCATTTAACCGACTTTAAATTTTGCTTATATAGTGCCTGCGTACTTTTAGTCTCATAAGCTACTTATTATATAGCTTTATTAGAAATGAGCAAGGGCCAAAAATCATCATAGTTAACACGTTCACATGAAAATGGTATTTTCTGGACTCGATGTGGTGCTGCACATATTTTTTCCTTACAAACTGGATTGACGCTCAGAGACAGCCTGCTAATAACATGGAAAATTAGTCCTATTCTATAAAGCACTTATGTTTTAGTATGTCAATGTATATATACACTGTGCTACAGAGTGAAGATAAAATTCTATATTATATATAGCTAACAATGTCTTACACCACTTATTAGTTGAATGTTATAATATGTTGTGCTTCACTATATGTACCATAATTTGACATTTGTACGCTGTTCACGTTAATGTGTTAACATTATATTATGTTATGGTGCTCATATTTATATCCAGTTAGTGTCGAGGGAGGTAGCACTAAACTGGAACTGTTTTGTCTAAACTGGAGGTATGCAGACAATTTACACAAATGTTGTGTATCTTTGCATCCATGTAGCATCTACAATAATACTTAAATATATAAAATTTAAAGTTAACCATCTTTTTAACACTTTCACTAAAGGAAATGAAACTACTCTGTATTACTTGCGACTTGTACACACCTGTTTTTGTCGGTGATACAACACTTGGCGGAAAATGTCTGTGTATTCCAGTTTAGTGCCTCCTTCAATGATGACTCAATATAGTATTTGAGCACTACAGTTATTGTTAAATAATGTGTTATAATTAACGTTTTACTACACATTAACCCTTTCACAGCCACAGTTGGCTATACCCGACAAATTGTTTTGGACGTTCAAACACCAATGTCGGGTAATGCCGATACAAACGTTATGCAAAAATAAAACTATGAATGCAATATTTTTCGCTGTATTTTTATCGCCTATACCTTGTCAACCAAAGTTTATTTATTATATTGGTTACACTTACCCCAATTGTCATTTATATGATATCGATAAATGTCTTTCGCAACATTATGTGAAATTATGCCTAAAGGCTCTGGCACCGGGTGCAACGCGAAGTGAATAAAAGCTTGGCGGTGAAAGGGTTAATATACAACGAAATATATTTATACATTGGATTTCATATAAATTACACCTTTGCACCTTATTAAATACTTTAAATATTTATCATTTGCATTCCTATAAACTGTACAAAAATTCAGTTTGTTAAAGAATGGCACAAATACTATGGAATTTATAAAAAAAAACTTTATATGAAATCTATGAAATGTTGATTTAAACCATACAGGTATTAAGTCTAATTATTAACGTATAGTTCTGTAGTAGTTTTCTGCTATGAATATGAAGAACTTAAAAATATGTCTTTATTTTAGTTGGACGACTTGCTGGGAAAGAGGAAGCAGGCCCTGGACGCCGTTATAGAATTTGGCATTCAGGATAGCTTGTTAGTACGGAGAATTACTGGAAGATTAATTCACCCACCAAGTGGCAGGAGTTACCATGAAGAGTTCCATCCACCTATTAAACCTATGACCGATGATGTGACCGGTGAACCACTTATCAGACGATCTGATGATAATGTTGAAGCTCTGAAGAAACGCTTGAATACATATCACACACAGACTGTCCCTCTTGTCGATTACTACATGAGAAAAGGTCTTCACTACAGAGTGGATGCTTCAAGATCAGCTGAAGATGTTTTTAGTAGAATTGACAACATTTTTAAGTCTCGCATTTTTAATAGAGAAAGTGTATCCAAGTAACTTTCGAAATAAGCAAAAATGTTTTGTACAAATATAATTTTTATAATATTATGTGATTGGGTTGATGACTGCTGATGTTTTTACTGTATTTTCAAAGAACTCTAGATCATTATAGTTAAATATATTTTAGAGACATTTTTTCTTGTACAAATACAGTGAAATGGAATCATGAACAGTTTTTTTTTTGCTTAAAATATAATTTTACATTTTTTTATTATATTGAGTATCATATACATTATTAGTACTATGTAATGAGATCATCAGAATGGTGTAATTAATATTCATCAAAAATTTAAATTAAAGAACTGTAAATGAGTGAAAAGAATAAATATATCACTGAACAATCCATTTATTAGTTTATTCAAAATAATTCATCATTATTCACATTATGCATACCAGACATCGGCCATTTTACGATAAATATCCATAGATGCCTTGGCATCTTCCACTGAAGAATGTTGTCCTTCTTGAATAGTTCTTCCAAGGAGTTCTTTGGCCAAGGACTTGAGCGAAGCAGGATGTCCTCTATTCAACAGTCTAAACAGAGGATACAGAGCCAAATCTCGTGTATCCTTTACAGGATGCTCCAATTGTAGAGCTTTCAAGTCGAATTTCAGGGAGTGGCCTATAAGAATCCGACCGTAGATAATTCTGGCGACATTTTTTTTACTACCGATAGAGTTTGCGCGTATCTAAGATCCATTGGTGTGATGCCACTGATAACAGTACGGTAGTCACTGATGGGCTTCGAAGGTTTTATGAATTTGTCCAGTAGAACATCTCCGTATTCATTCACAATCGACACTCGCGCTGCCATGGTTTCGCCATCAGCGGCTCCCACCATCTTACAATCGATCGCTACACACGTCGTTTTATGAACGATTATCGTATAGATAGATAAGTGTAACCTTTGCATGAATGAAAAACCAGTTAAACATCAGCGGTGGAAAGTGAAAGTCCTTATATATAAATATCTAATTATAATAATAAAAATTCTTCTGTAATCCAACCTTCAACCCTTTGTGTGTCAAATTGTGCCATGGAGGTTATCAAAATAAACATAAAACCTAATAATAAAGTAAATTGTTCTATAAAAAAATGAATTTAGTTAGTGGGAAGTCATCGTTTAGAATTTAATTGTATTATAGGGAGAAAAATATTCCTACTTGTCTACTGGGTAGACTCATCTACTATTGTTGTAGATTTTTACTTTTTGTTAGATTTGAGTCCTTGTATAACTGAAGTTAAATAAGATTTAAATGCTGTGATACAAAATATTACAAAAATATTATTATAGCGATGGATATATAAATATTTATATGTAAAGGGGGAAAACCTTTCATAGAGTAAATTTTATAGCAGATGGCATCTCTATCACATTCTATAAACAAATGGAATTTGAAAATAAGAAAACAAGTTTTAATATTCAAAATTTTCTGTAATATTGTGCTGCAGAAAAAGAAGTAAATTTAGCAGTAGTATACGTTAAATAATTTGTTCACGGTTTAAATGTTATATTTAACGTAATGAAATTACTAAATTTCTTCATCACCTTTGTGACAATTAATTATATATTAAGTCAAAGTAATATATTAAAAAAAATAAAAGTAACTTTTAATTATAAAAAAAATACGCAGAAAATAAACTTAAAAGTTAGAACCATGTGTAATTTTTGGAGTTTTTTCACGCAAAAATAATTGTTTATGATATTTCATTGTACCGAAGAATACACTGCTGGTCTACGCTATTTAGTAGCATTATAAATTTGTAAATATTAATGTGCAATTGGGTTTGATGTTCGTTTTGTTTATCTTACTATAGTTGCACATTTTACTGGCATAAAAGATAAATAACACCACAGATTTACAATACCGCAGTAAACCTATAAAACTTAAGCATGTCAAAAATATTTATTCATAAATCAGGCTTTTTCACCTAAAATAAAGAACTATACGCAATAAGGGTACTTTTAATCTGTACAGTTTTGTAGCAAAACCAACTTGATATATAGGCATTCATAAATGAAAAATGTATGCGTATTAAATAATCATAGATTAAAACATTGATGAATGAATTCGCTAAAATTGGAGTTGGTATACTGTGTCAATATAATAGGGTTCATGTCACTCGGTCTTACAAATTTAAATGGCAACATTCGATGACTTACGTCGTTATCGCCATCTAATTTATTTAATTTACATACATTACTACACTCATCAATAAATCACTAGACTTATCTATATAAGATGATTGATTGTTTATACCTTGATGTAAGTAAAAGAATAGTAATTTTTTACAGTTTTAAATTAAGAACTAAAGTTAATAAAGACCTGTTTTAATAAACAACATTAGGGTACATCATTTTGGTAATGTTGAGACTGGTATTCTCGGTAAAGCATTTTATAATAAAAACAAATTAAATTTATTTTCTCTTTTATTTTCAAACGCCAATAGCCGAGGCTAGTCACGCTAAAATTTCAAAGCTCAAGTAAGGCAAGACATACATTTTTCATCGAACCGAATATCGACTGTTGCTTTTTATTTCTTTATAGATAACATTCCGACGATACTAACATATTAAGGCCAAGATAATAACATTATATTAAACCATTACATTGGTAATAAAGTACAGACGCTACATTACCCTTTGTGCTATCAATTATACCAAATAAAACACGTAAATTGTTGATATCTTAATCTAACAATGAAAAACTGCAGATGTTTACCAGCAGTCTATAGATCAAAATTGATGGGTATTGATATAATCATTTATTAAGGTACAGGGTTTAGGTTTTTATAAAAATGATCTTCACCTAATTTGGTCTGTTTTGATAAACTATAATGAAGATTGTCATGGTACATAGAAGTGAAATTATCTCTAAGAAACATTAAGTTCAGAAGGCGAATATTTACTATACTATAATAGATACCTACATGCTTACTAGTAGATAATATAGAAATAGATACATCAAAACTGGAAAGACTTTTTACTTACTTAGATTGGATATAGTATGATCTAAAGGGTATAGAAGTACACCTATCCACATACTACACAGTAATCAATAAAATTAGTTGCTATAAAAATCATCACTAGGAAATTCACAGCCGTTATAATATTTGCACTTCATAACTGCAGGTAACATTTCTGGGGTGGTTCTTTTGGGCATTCTTGTACTTAAAATTAAAACTACTGGGAAAGCCTTAGATAATTGTGGTGGATCTGAATACATAATTGAGTATATACTAGGGTTGAGTATATGTTCGTTATATACTAGACACAGGTTTTAGATATATCGAAAAATCGATAATTCAGATTCGTACTTTTTATATTTATTCTACTGGTCCTTAAAATAATACAAAGCAAAAACCTACACAAAAAAAATCCTAATCTCTTACAACTTACCTGCTAATTCTGAGACGAGAACATATTGTTTTGTATTCATTCTAAAATTGTTTATTTTTGTGCAAAGAAGTTTTGATGTTCTAAAATTATACATAATGATTGCTAGTAATTTATTAAAAAAAAATTTAAGTAACTTTACCCATATTTGAAATTACCAAGTAGTTTAATTTACGTACCATTCTTCAGGATTGCGGGGTATCGATTGCGAATGCAATGATTGTGACAGTAGCTTATGAATAAGGATCGCGCAAAGATCGAAGTAACGTGAAAAATACACGTATAATCACACAAAAATAAACGACTTACGTTTAACAATTTAAAAAAAATGGATAAAAAATATTTGCTGATTAAAATGACTGTAATGCAAACGGATCAGAAACACTAAATAAGACTTTAAATTTGATAGGAAATTAATCGTAAATTATACTTGATTCAAAGCTCGTTCTAACATAACAAAGCAGGAAAATAATAAAACACAAACATATGGACAAAATCTGTAATTGTGGCCAGCTTGTGATGACCCCTGCAGGTAGGTACATAAGGCATTTTAATGTAAGAAAATAATACACTTCTTTTTAATGAAAGGCTTTAAACAGGTACAATGACATGCAACATTACATTTTTATATAAAAGTATGAAATGATAGTGATAGGATGTAAATGATATGATTAATTACATTACAATTCTTTATAAAATGATCATAAAATTTCAATTTGGGTAGATACTAAGTATAAAATAATCAAACAGACTATGTACGTAATACCTAAAATGCAATAAGCAAACAGGTACCCGAATTTTATTATTTCGTTTAATATTACAATTTTAATTCTAATTGTTTAAAATAACATCACTACGCTGATGTAATATCCGGTATAAAACTGGTAGGAGTCCTAATAATGTCACATTTATTTTGTCATATTTCTATGAATATGTTAAAACTACGTAATAATTGTTATTGAAACATTTATTTTATAAAATAGTATCTCATTATTGGGAATGTAGGAAATTATAGCTATTAGATTTTTTTTCCACCAGTTTTTTTATTAACTATATTGGTTCAGGCGCATAATGTACATCACGCAAAATGTCCAGTGCTTGCAAATTGTCCAAATAACTGAATGTCGAAATCATAATATGTGGATTTTTTTGGAAAGTATATGTAACAAATTATCGATTTCCCAGGATGTCCAATTAACTAGGGATATTACTTGACGCATTTGACTTTTGGCCATTGGACATTTTGCTAATTGGCCATTACGCGTCAAAACACCTATATCGTTCACGTAAGGCGTAGTAATGCTTTATAAATACTTAGGTATATATTTTATTTTCGTAATTATATTTTAACTCTTGATTATATCTTTTCTGTACGCAATGATAAAGCTCGATAATTACAGATATGACAATAAATAAGTGATATGATACTATGAATGCACACAAGTCGATTAAGCTAGCTACACGCGGCTCTACACAGGGAAAAATATGCGATAAACACAGGACACTACGGAAATACTATTAACATACATACATGTCATGGAGAACTGAGACGACGGATCAATAACACCGAAAGCCAGCTAGCGTCCAAAGATATTACAGCAAAGATATTATATTGTATTTTAAGATACATCGAAAAACAAGTGCGATAAAGAAAATGATACTAATTCAAATCATGACTGTTCGTTCTTAAATTATATAATTTAGGCTGCGTGAGAGTAGGAATAATCGATAATAAAACATCGACGTTTTATACGAATATAGTGTAGTAAATTTTATTAGTAGCTTATTTCAAGAATTGTTTTACGACCAGCAGATTTTAATAAACATATCCTTCAATGAAAAGACTTTTACGAATATATACTTAAAATATTAAGTTTGATAATCGATTAACGAAGTAAAAATACATTACATCGATGCTTTTAATATCCATCGATTCCTACTTCGGCCAAACTGCACTGTACTAGAGATGAGAAAAAAAAACGTAAGTTTTGAAGTTAATCGTGATACATTATGTTATATAACGGGTATTCACGATTAACGTTTTTTAATTGCTGATATTTCGAACCATTTGCATGGAGTTTCGCCGTGACCACGTGCCATGCATATAGTTCGAAATATCGGCAATTAAAACGTGTTAATCGTCAGTACCCGTTATTAGCATAATGTATAAATTCCGCGATAATATCAATTTAAAATCGTAATACATATAACATCTTTGCTTGCGTCCAAATAAATAACTACAACTAAATAATAACGATGATATTTACAGAAAACACATCCCAACACGTCCAACAACGACCTACGCTATACATAGCTTTGGATTATCGTAACGATAACGATCTATAATATCTAAGACTAATTTACAATAAAGCTTTTAGAACAACATTTACATACATTAACAATACTATTGTTTTATAACAATAACCTTGCGGCGACACGGCGCTTCTCAATACTTCACAATCAAATATTTTTTTATTAAACCTAATACGCATTGGCGCAGCGTGGTGGTAAAAAATCCAGCCAAGTTTATCTTGAATCGTATAAGTACCAAAGACGTGAAACTGAAAATTTAAACGCCGTAAACATAATTAATAAATTTGAATGTTTTAATTTAAAACAATATGAGAAAACATTTAAACGTCTAGCTTTCAGATAACATCACTAGCACAATACATGTTGTAATAAAGAACAGGTCAATAATTACTATTAAAGGCGGCGAACACTCTGGACAAAATACTTACTAATACTTCTCTAATAAGTTCTAAAACATTGGTTACCATTCAGAACAATTTAAATTGATACGTCGTGGTATATATTTAAAAGAAACTATGAGAAGGTCCCAAACATGCTGTTTAACGCCTGTTTAAAGTAAATAACGTTGATCGGGTCCCATCGTCAAAATACACGCTCGTAGAACGAATATTGTGTATAGATTTGTTAATTAATCGGCTTAAATTATAGACCTTTGGCTGCGCAACCGACGCCTTTAGAGCCATTAGTCATTCAACTACCACGTAAGCTGAGTTTTAGTAATTTTTAACTCTCCTCTTTATCAACGAATGTAAAACTCTTCCCCGTGTTTAGGTTACGCAAAAATTAGTACATATGTATTTGAATCTATTTCGTTTTCTTTATTGTAATTCTCAATAATACATACGTATTACTTATCACCACCCAGAACCCATGTCATTAAAAATCAGCAAAGAAACTCCCTTTAACGCTTACGTAATAATTAAATTACCCCTTCTGGGATCCGACCAAGGTTTGACGTAGCTAATGCTAAGGAAACTTCGAATAAGCAGGTAAAAAAATACATTCCCAAGTTGCCTATTTCGTAACACTTCAGAACTGTAAAATTCTACCAAAACAATATAAGCTTGGGTCCCGCAGAAGTACAAGTATAACATATCTATATACATTTAGTGTTTTCGCTTACGAACGCGATACGTACATCGATGAAGACGTATATACCCATTTGTATGAAAATTCTTCATGTTTACTGTTTGTATCATTCACACTATTTAATAATAATTATAACACGATTTACGAGGGTACGAATTATTATTAACACTGTGTTGCACTATTATTTTAAACAACAGATTTTTTTGTTAACACATTGAATTTTATAGCATATATTTACATTATTTAAAAAGACAAGTCAACTGTATGATCTTCCAAGGTTGTTATGGCGGACGCACAGTCTGACAGTAAAGCACTGAGGTATTAACTGTATAGAGATAAAGTTATACTAAGTAATAAGCTCAAGGTGAGCTCTAGTATTAAGTAAAACAAAAAATATGATAAATCAAACTACATATAAGCACAATCTTTAAAACTTCTGACAAGTAATATTCATTCATAACAAAATTTATATACGAATTTGTACCGCGACAATGTTGACATGACAGCTTGCTTTAACGCACACATTGAAAAGGTGTCACTAAATAATGAAATCAATATTTTGTCTCTTTCTTTCATCTAAAGCGAGAGTGACACTTTTGAAAATAGGTGAGTACGGCTGCAATCGTCTGACAGTTATTTTGACACTTATTATAATTGATTTTCTTTTCTTTATTTTAAAATTTGATGTATTCTTTTTGAATTTATGTATGTCGTTTTTGCTTTTAATGAAAATAAAATTGTCGCCAAGTGTATATGGGCACAAAAGCACGTTTTAATTGAGGACTACCGAATCATTTTCAAACATTAGGTTGAAATCGTTAAAGAGCTACGTTATCCCTATACATTTAATACGCTCTATGCAGTAAAGTGCATCAAACTGATGACGTCATTCGCCTGACTTGCGATCACGACCAACATCTTGGGGCTATTTTTATGTTAGTCTAAATATCTAAATACCGCACTATATGCGACCGTAGTCTGTTGTTTTATTTGCGACCAGTTGTCTTTCAAACCACTCATATGCACCCACAATTAATAACAGTTACAGTATGTCATCCATCGAACTCTTGTTGACATTGTTGTATCTGAAGATACCTAATTTACATGTTTTAAAGATAACACTACTAACTAAAGTAGTATAACACTATTTAGGTCTCTAGTGTGGTTTTAATTGTTTGGTGCTAGGCGGTATGTCGGAGACCTAACTATCGATAGTTGAAATATTGATTTGATCCCGCAAACTAGTCATAAAATCGACAGTTATTGGTATATTGTAAATATCGATAACATCTCTCAATAAACTCTAGCGACACTTTTGGTGACGAGCAATCTATACGATCGAAACTATTAAGAAGTAATACTATCGACGGTATCGATGTTTTCGTATAATCGAATTTGATATTAAAACTAGCTCGTCATCGTAACTTTTGCTTGAGTTTATTAATAATACTATCATGGTATTGGAATTTAAAAATCTTTGATTAATGATGACTAATGTCGACAGTATTGTAAAACTTTAATACTATCGATATCCCTATCGATATTGTAACTAGTTTCCAAGATCACGATAGCATCGACAAGCTATCGAGCATGTATCGATAGTCAGGCAAGTAGTGTGTCGATGGGCAGCTGGCGCGCTACTCAGTGCGTCAGTGGTCGTGCAGGCGGTCGTGCGAGCGGCTGGACGAGCGCGACGTCTTGCGCTGGTCCAGGTACGCCGCGGGCGCCCAGCCCTCGCCGTTACCACCTGGAAACGTTCCACATACACATTAAACTATTTATAAGTATTTATAAGTACCAAAAAACATTTTAGTTTATTAAATCTACAAGCAAGGTGATATAACCTGTACGGTACAAGTACGACGTGTATTTCAAGCGTGAAGCAGTATTTGTTTCGGTACAACACGACTTTATCTTATTCTTCTAGTGGTAGCAACGCATATGTAATCATTGATGTGATCATTGATTACAAGCAATGGCCATTTATTACCATCTGATAGTAAAATGTGCCTTCTTCATGGAAGCTCAACATTGTTATTTGTTGATCGCATGTTGTGTGATTCTTAGTGTTGTATGATACACAGTTGGACATAGGACATAGTTCACAGCTGGACAAAGGCTTCTCTAATGGCACGCCACTGAGCTCGATCTTCAGCTTTCCTTTTTCAGCTGCTCCCAGCCACTTTTCGTATGTCACTCCCCCTGGCTGGAGGGCGCTCTACACTGGCACACAAGGAGAATCCTAGTGTGGGGTGATAAATGTAAAAGTGTTATTGTTGATACGACGTACCCGCGAGGCGCACGTACCACCAGCCCGCGCAGCCCACCTTGAGCAGCTCGGCGTGCTGCCCCTCGCGCAGCGACACCTCGCTGCCGCCCACCGCCGTGTACTCCGACAGCGCGACCAGCGCGCACCCCACCGCCTGCACACCGCCGCTACTTTACACTCTACCCTTCTCTAGTGTAGCCTAACTATTGATAGTCAATACATCGATAGACTTTGAAAACTAGTCAAAATACCTATGCGTTTATTTTTCACAGCTTTTTCCTTCCGTTCAACTTAGCTAACAGGACCACTTGAAGTCAATAAGCCGATTTAAAATTGTAATATTGATATTTATTAAGTGTATTTAATAAAATTCTAATGAAAACTTATCTAAATTTAGGATTAGAATATTGTAAACTTTCATATCTATCGATACTATCGACAGTATCAATGGAAACACGCGATGTCTACTGTCGTTGAACTTCAATGGCATAGTTATCGCATTTTGCTGAACTATCGATAACTCTTCTTCTAGGATAGGTAAACAAAATTTGTTTTTTGTTTTTACTCGGGCACATTATTATTGAATTTTAGTTAACCATCCATGAAGCATAACTATCGATAGTATCGATACTAAAGGAGTTCATTTATAGAATTGTTCGCGTTTATCGTTAGTCTAATCGATATTGTAACTAGTTTTCGAAGTCACGATAGTTTTGACCTATCAATAGTCAGGTAACTTTGCCTTTATCTTCGTCTAGGTCAACCGCTAACATCCAGTTTCAGTCTACTTAAAGGATCAATAGTAAGATGTTTTGGTAGAGGCGCACCTTTTAGTAATATTTCTATAACGTTTTGTATTATCTTGTTCGAAACAGTCTACAGGTAGAGAAATCTGTTTCTAAATGTGGAATCTGGAACATGGGCCACTGTGCCACGTATCATGGCGAAGAACTGTTACTTATTAAAACTCGCTTCATACCAATAGAGCATAAGATTAAGCACAGATAAATACTAGACTGCGTTGTAGAAAGTACTAGGCAGACATAAAACGATTTATGTGTACTGAAGCAAGGCGTTTGTCTCCTTGTTTTTATTTGTCCAAAGCATCTACGATATATTCTAGACTAGACTGTGTGTTGTAAAGAGGAATATTTATTATTTACATCCTGTATATAATTACAAGCTAAATGTTTTTCCACTGCACACAACAAAGTGTGGACGCCATTAATACAGTGATATGAATACTCTTTGCCCGTGATATTTTTTAAATAAAATATTTATAGATAACAATGCTATTTTTGATATAAAATCATTTATTGAAACGAGAGCGTTGTCAGGTTTGATAAATTAAATTGAATGAAACCGGTATAGAGCAGACTGAAACTGGATGGTACTGGAAAGGTACTGGTAGACCCTTGTTAAGTTTATTGCTCTCAATAGTAATAGTTAGATTTTAGTATCTATGTGTAGTATTACACTTTGAATAGGATTTGAGTTTTGAAATTACCTTTTATGAGAAAATTACAAGCAAATACATCTTTTCATGTATGTCGGTCAAGCCATATCAAAAGTGTTTGTTACTCCTAACCATCGTAAATGGAATATAATGGAGTCAATAGATTTTTGAGATGAAGACTTTCATCCGGTTATAAGCCATTAATTACGAAAGTGACATATATCATTATTCCATTACATATTCATAAACGGTTAATATCAGCGTATTAAGTATTTTATGCTTTCTCTTTTTTAATATTTCATTTGATTGCAATATTATGTCAGAAAGGGAAAAAACTTTCAATATCTAAAGCACTGCTTGTATAAATAAAGAAGTATTGTGAATAGTTTAGAATAGAATTAATGATCGTTAGATCCAATCCAAAGATGATAATTGTAGCAGATTAAAATTGAAAAAGTATTTCACATGTAATATATGCATATTGCATAACGCAAAGATCGTGGCGAACTGCATTTTATTATTGTGTGAAAGATAAAGACACCAATGAGGTCAAGTGCAATTGACTTTTTTATTACTTTTTGCCCTAGTATACATAAACTACAATACATAAAAAAGACCGGGCTCAGTAGTGCGCCTTGGGAGACACCTACGTCTATCACTGGACTTACACGGGCCGAAAAAGAAGAAGACAGACAAATTATATGCAGTAAGCCACGACCTTAGCATAGTATCTTTGTATAAGTATAATTTAACACATTTATATAAAACGCATTCCACCCAGCTCACACCGACTGAACATGCAACACCCCTATAATGTCAAAGAACGGCTTATTGTGTAAAATACAATCTTATCGTAAAGTTGGGCACGAAAACGATGTATATTAAAACATCGTTAGACGTCCCCCAAGCATGCAATTTCACGGTAAGATCATATAATCACTCGTGTAGATTAAATTATAGACATGTTTAAATAAAATTTAAAATTGATTGCATTTATGTGTTCGCAATGTATTGTGATAAGGGATTCAAAATTAGGTTTGAATATAAATCAAGAAAAATTTAACATATAACACAATGTATAAATTAATAAAGGCTTGAAAGACTGACTTTATTCTTTTGCATATTGACTCAACTGAAACAAATATGTGGCGAAAACTAGTATGGCGAAGTCAAGGATAGGGCAAAATTTATTGGTAGGAGAAGAGAATATGAAGAAGAAATGATTTCGTTAATTAAATGACTAGTTAAAATTGATAGCATTTTAAACAAAGATGAAATACAATAAAAAGAGAAGGTTTTGGAAACATCAGACCTTAGTACAATTGATGATGTTTCAGATGAAAAGCTCATAAAGACCATTCGTAAAGGCAACTTATACTATGACCTCATTAGGTATATAATAAAATTCATATATATCTGAAGAGCTGTTTTTGAAGTAGGTTGATTAAAAATTATCACAATACAAAGCGAATACAACATAAATTTTATCCATATCTAAGATATGGAGGCTCTTGTCCCGATCACCGTTGTTAGTAGCCAAGCCATGCACGTTAGCATGGTGTAGTATGTATAATATGTAACTGTAGCACATCGTATGAAAGATAAAAATAAATACATATTAAATGCCATGTAGACATAGTAAGGTAGTAAGTTTATAGTAAATATACATATAAATTTGTACGTTGACAGCCATTTATATCATAAAGTGTATGGAGATATCATGAATAAGGTCGCTGTACTGCATCGTAGCCAGATTGAGCTAGTAACGTATACTGAGATCGTAATTATGTCAGTATGAATATTTACGAGAGTGTTTATGGAGAGAGTAACGCGGTTATGATACATTTAAGTAATGAGTAATAGCTAGAAAAACACCAGTATAACAATTCAAGTAATTACACGACATTGTTTGAAGCCATTTAACAGTACGTCGAAAGCCGTGTGATGTGTAAGATGCAAGCGGAGATGCTGTGCCGAGCTGTGCTGGGGTAGAAACACTCTTCTTGTCTTCCTTGTGGAGTATCGGAGGATGTAAAGATATTTGATTTGTGTCCATAAAGCTAGTAAAGTATACATAACTGAATAGGTAGGTATATCTTCCATATTGAGCTTGATGAAGAATGAGAGAGACAACACCAAAACTAATATTCTATATAGATGAAACAAAATGTTGTAGGTATCCATAGACAATACGTACATATAACATATCGAAGCGAAGCGCATAAGTAACATAATCGTAAAGCACACGGACAATGAGTGACATAACAAACAAAACATGACTTACACGATAGTTAATGTTCAGCAAATACAACTGACATATCCACGTTACGTCGATGTCTTTGGTTACGTTAAACTTTGGATATTATAATCAGTCTCTTTTCATAGTATGTACAAAGCCTTCACATATTTAGACGGTAAAGGTGTTCTATCAGTACTGTGACACGTAAAACGTGGAGGTGGCTTGTGTGGAGCCCGATACTGAAAAGAACTGTACCATTCTGTGTATGGTACCGTTGAGACCGACGGCCTCCGTCACCTGTTGAACAACACAACATACAGCATAGCGGCCATTTTGACAACGCGACGCTTGTCAAGATGGAGGCAGACACAGGTAGCCATTTTAAGTCAATTGCAACCTAATATTTTACAATTTACAATGTCAATTTAATATTTTGGTTTAAAATAAATCTATTGAATTAGAACGTGAATGTGCAAACGTCGTAACGACTTGTGCCAATTTGCATAATTATTATTATATCTCAACAGGAAACTATAAGCGATGATGGGTGGTTGGCTAAATCAAATATGCAGTGACGGCGTGATTTCTATCGGACTGGGGCAGGACGTCATAGAGATAATCTTAAATTTTGACATAGACATAACAACAGAAGTCGTAGTATCACAACGCTATGATCTAAAGCTATTTTTGGATTGTACTACGAATTCTTTGCTCATTGGTATTTTATTTTGATTACCAATTGGGCAATTGCAAACATCCTTGTTATTTTTATTCTTTGGCATGTTATTATTTAGAAGCGTTATGTGCGTTCGGGTTGCCAGCTCTGATCATGCGCTACCCGGTGACTATTGAACCCGCATTCCTATAATAAATACACTTTACACTTACATATAGAGTGGCTTTCACGTCACTCAACACTGCAAACCCAAAATTAGTTGCTATTAATTTCAGAGTCCCATATTTAGTGAAGCTATCCCTTAGGAAGCGCTACTAATTGAGCCTATTGTTAGTATACGTTGTGATCACATTTCAATACAATTTATTAGTCTTAAAGTTTACTTTTAACCACCACATATAAAAGTATGAACAGAAAACTTAAATCCCGACACTAATATTATAGGTGGCTGTACGGACTTAAATATTTCAAAAGCTACATTTAAAACTCTTATTTCAATCTTTACATAAACCTGTCCCGTCTGGCGTTGAATAAATCTATCTTCGTTTAAAAAGTAGCTGAAAACATTTACAAATAAATGTTAATTCTTAAATATGTTATTAATATAACATCAAATTGTTTTGTTTTTACTAAGGTTTACCTTTAATTGTGTTAGTAACTGAAGAACTTCAAACTAATGGAGATAACAAAATAGATGTATCTGACGCCAGGTACCCAAAAACAATTTTCGTAATTCAATGTTGACTTTCAAAAGCGACGTACTACAGATCTAGGATTAAGGGTGGGTATAGCAACGTACCGGCGTGTGGTCGGGTTCCTCCTCCTCGTCCTCGGAGGGGTCGGTGGACCAGCAGGGCTCGTCGTGCGCGTCGCAGGAGGCGGTGCGCGCGGGCTGCGCGTGCGCGCGCTGCTGGCTGCCCGGCGGGCCGAGGTCCCACGAGCTCGCTTGTATTAACGTCCTGAGGCAATAAACATGTTATGCTTTTTATACAATTGACTGAGCGTCTTGAATTTGTTGCACTATTTCGAATCCGTTTAACGACTTCATAACAACGTCATCTCTGAGCTGCGTAGCTTGATAGATCTACGTTCTACGCATGTTTAATAAGAAATTTCAATCTCGACGAACATTTTGTCCTAACATTCTTGACTAATCCGAAAGATAGATAGAGAATATCAGGATAGCGACCTGCCCGTGATACTTACCGTGTACCGTATTTTCATAAATATGTGCCGATAAGCTGGTTGAACTGGTCGAGCAGCAAGCGTTCCAAGTGTAACTTTAAACTTGCGAATCTATTTAATCGTTTCTTTTTTTGTGTCCAAATGCTAACTAACTATTGATGCTACACACCGTACTATTGCAAATGCTCGTCTACGAGCTTCTTGACTTGACCAAACAGTACATGCTTGAAATGCAAATTCACAAAGAACAGCAAGTCTTTATTGCGAAACTTAAAACTTGCCAATATGTTTAGGTCTTGAAAGTAAATATTGTAAGTGTCCAAGTGTGAAGTAACCTGTGATGCTGAGCGCCGTACTGTCGCACGCGCTCGCCCTTGAGCTCCTTGAGCTGGTCGAGCAGCACGCGCTTGATGCGCTCCACCCAGGCGCGCTTCACCTCCACGGTGGGCGCGGAGATGGTGTGCACCTCGGCGCGCCCTTGCCGCCACACCTCGAACTTGCGCGGGTCGCCCTTCACAGACTCCGTTAGCCCGATTTGCGACATCTGAAGTAGAGTGACTAGGCGATTATACTTTGGGATCAAATTGGGATTTAGAAAAATACAAGTAGTCAAAAGAACAAGTTCAGTTTTTAGTCAGTTCAATCACTCTCCGTATAATCCGCCGTGAAGCAATTCTTGTTCTTCAATTTGAAATTATTCGGCAGACTTAAAGCTAGGCGACAACCTTAGTGCTCATATGTAACAATGCAATCTACGTACGACCTCATATTGTTTGGATGCCCATGGACTGCAGCGTTATAATCATTATAGAAGAATAGCAAACACATTTGACATGTGTGTTTAGTATTCTAGAATGAAAGAGGTCTTTAACAATGAGTAATTTTAATCAAGTAAAATTAATATATTTGTATCATTGCCTCAATTTATAAGCATTAATTTGTTTGCATATAAATAATGATTGCAGTAATATGCCATTATTAAGATTTTTGAAGTACTAAAAACTGAAGCGTACCTGGAGATCATGTTTGAAATGATAAGTTGCCTTATTATGACTGTTTTTGGTAGCGGACTTGCAAAAAAGCATGGCTTTCTCGTAGAGGAAGATGTGTCGTCGTCGCGGTCGTATTCGCAACCGAAGGTCGCGTTTGTTCTCTGACACTACCATGAATGAGCTTTGTAGAAGGAGCTCCCCTTGCTGGCTTAAGTCCACCTGATAAATTAAGAAATGAAAAATATCCGTTTGAAAATCATTACTTCCTTTTGTTGATCTACATGAAAGTATTTAATAAAGTTCTTAATTCTAGAATTGTACAGGTGCTAAGACTTACTGGAACTCCGGTGATGGCTATCTGATGCATGGAATCGTTAACGCACTTCAGCACAACGAGCATACAATCTAACGCCTGCTGTAACCCTGAGCTCATTGACCCACACTCGCTATATCGGAGTAAGTCCTGTAATTGAAGATAATAAGGTTTTGACAAAGAAGAGGAGCAGTCAATTTTAAATAATATTTTTAGGCACAAAACTAGTTTTAAAACAATGGTAAATGAAGTAGCTAAATCAAGTGACGATAGTTATTTTGTAGATAATAAATATTAATAAGGTATAGAAATCTAAAGGAAAGATAAATAATGAGATACTAACTTTAAGCAGAAGCTGGTATTTTGTAATCCTCTGTACAGGTTTTAACAAATATGCGGCTAGGGGCAGTTTATGTCCAAGTCGCTGTTGGCAGGCTTGTAGGAATAAATGCGTGTCTACTAGTGTTTCTCGTAGCCTTTCTGACCGTGGGATGTTTTGGCAATAGTAGCTGTAGAGTCGGAAGAATGTCTCCCTCTAAAAGATAAGTAAATTGTGTAAAAGAGGCACATATAATGTAATAATCATAATATTAAATGAGAACACAATTAAATATTTTATGAGTAAAGCCCTTACCTTTTCGACAAAACATAATGCAACCAATTCTGTAGCTGAAATCGACCGTTCCAAGTCTTTAAGAAATACATCCTGATGGAATGTGAATAACTCATGAAGGTTTCCGAACAACACGTCAGCTTGACCCACCAAAGCAGAGGGCAACACGTGTTGATTTTCGGGTTTTTCTATTTCCTCTTTATAACCCTGGAAACAGAAAAGTATCCTAAATAAACAATTGCTGGAATAAAAAAGGAAAATGGATTTGAAATATTTTACGTACAACAGAGCTAAAGTAAGTTGAGCATTGGCTAATTGTATCACACCATTGTTGAAGTCGTCTATCGTAATCTTCATAAATAGCTTCCAAACATTCACATTCGGAAGAAGTCAAGGTATCACCGTGTTTCAAAAATTTTCTTTTAAGTCGCTGTAGTGTCGTAGTCCATCTGCTTAATGTGTGATGTCTACCTAAGCTTTGTGTTTTTCGTCGTGTGCTAGAATTTGTTTGAGACCGTTTACAACTCTGCGTTAAATATGGATATTTAAAATTTCTGTTCTCATTCTTAAGGTATTTATTTGCCTTGCGGCAAGATAACGTCGAATGTAAACTGCGTATATAACTGTCTGTGTTACTCCTACGACATATTGTAGAGCCTCTTTTGGAATGAGAAATTGTAGAATAATGGTCTGCTATCGTGTGATTCCACTCCTTCATTATCCTTTTGTAATCTTTTAATATAATCGATAGCACCTCGGTGGGATCCCTGCTACAACCCATAGTATTTCTCAGCTCCGTACAACTAGTCGATTTCAGTTGAGAATCCTTTGATCCCATAGATTCCGTTAAATACTCAGGTGTTGGTATTTGAACATCGGATTCTAAACAACCATATATAGGATTTTTTACTAATTCAGGTATATCTACAATGGTTGCTGCCGTAGTAGTAAGAGTATCAATAGTGTTGTCTTCGGAAACTGTTATTATATCAGAATCAGGCAGGTAAGTGATTTTCTCTTCAGTTTTTTGTGAATATTCGTAACCCGGTAACGGCTTACCGTAATAGAAGTTTCCAGTGAATGGCTCCATGTGTACGGGCTTGATATTCCGTGAATTGCACTTAACACGGTCATTTTTGCTGACATCACTGGCGGACTTCTTACACTTTTTAGCTTTACCGCACTTATCTTTGTCGAACAAAGGTATCTGATTAGCATAATCACTAAAGAGGGTAGAGTCTGACGCCGCTCTCGTTAAACGTTTCTTCTTTCTTGTAGTCGGATTATCGTTTTTTTTGTAATACCACGAGTAGGAAGTTCCGACGCTGAGATTCGCGGAAGATTTATGGAGGTCGTATTTTCCATATTTCATGTTGCAAGGCGGGAACGAGTGCAACACGCGACGTAGAGTCCGCACCGGTGTGCACTCGACGAATGTGTAAAATGCATTGCGTTCCGCTCGGTGCTCCATAGCACTTGGTCGCGTGTGTATCGAATGCATCAGAATAGGTGCCTACTACACCAGATGGTCCGTGACTGTTCATTGAATTCACACGTCTTACACATGTAAACCACGCACTACTTCGAATTAGTTGGCATATATAGTTTTTAGAGCGCGTAATACTCAGGAGATATCGCGTCTCTTTGGATTCGATGGACCTTGACGATGTTGTTGATAGCATCATAAATAGACCACCAGCTCATTATTATATACAATAAAAATACTCTAATTCAAAATAATAATAAATTACATGTATAAATAGAACCACAGAGTAAAAAGAGGCATGATTTTTGCTAGGGACTCGATATTTTTTAGACAAAACATAGAATGTAACAAACCAAAGAACTATGTTTTTTAAAATTAGTCTACTACATTGTTATTTGAATAGAAGCAAGTAGTTTCTAACAAAGTTTCATTGTTTGAGATATGTTTAGGAAATTCCTTATACTGTCCCCAGTTACAAATAAAACTGTTTATAGATATTGTATATAAGCACTTACAGTCAATATAGATCCAAGTTCTTGTACATATACTCTCTCAGTCTGAAGAAGCTCGGCTAAGACGTGGCCTCGCCGCGACCGCCGAGCTTCTGCGTCTTCGCCGCCGGAGCTTTCTGACCCTCCTGACGTTTCCATCTGTTGACAATTAAACATATCGTTTTTAAATCTTCAAAACTTAGCTGTATAATTTTAAAGAGAAGATGACCCAGGACGGTAGGTAGATATGAAACAGAATATTTAAAGAAAATCTATAATTCATACATATGGAGTAAAATGAACATAAACAAGAGTTATAAATATATTTTTGTAATTACGATCATAGGTAAGCAAAGCAAATATATTATACATGACAGGGCAAGACGGTTATGCTGTTTGCCGTCATAGCACAAAAGTAAATCTTACCCCAAAATATGCTAAAGATGTTTCACATAACAAATTCGACAGGTATTGAGTACATTTCTCTTTCTTGAAAGTTTATTAAAATATAAACAACTTTAGTGTAAAGTATTAATTTGCAACTTATCAAGACAACTCTTGTACCGAAAGTTTTTTACGTGCGTTCATAAATAAACTTCTGAAAACGGATTCGGTGGGAACGCCACGTCAAATTTTGGTTTATCGCATAAAATAAGCAAACTTTCCTTTCATACGGATCCTCGAAAGAGATGTTGCCATAAATGGTAAGTTATTACCGCAACGGTAAAACGAAATTGAATTAATGAAATGTATTTTTTTTATTTGTAAACGAATGGACGATCAACCGTTCTGTGCTCCAGTTTTTACATGGATTGCATTTATTTAATTTCGTACATTGCTATGAAATAAATTTTCGTTTGGTATTTTTTGACATGTTTCATAAATATCAGTAAGATCTAATCGGGATGACAATTTGACAGAATGAACATAGTGAAAAAATAAATTTTACCTATGGAAGAAATTTCTTCGTTGAATTGTGTATTTATTTACTTGACCTTTCTCAAAAACTGACTTCGTTTTATTGTCACAAGTTTTGAAACATAATATACAAACCTACTTTACGCTATTATATATTATTTATGTTTGTCCTCAATCTCACTCGATTATATCTAAATAAATGTTAATTTAGACGTGGTTTAGGTAATATTTATTCTTACTAGTTAGGTAAAATTAACTTCGAAATATAATACTATTTTATTTTGAAGATAAATACATAAAATATTTAAAATACTTATATATACAAACGCCATCTTACTATTGTGATACTAAAATTAATGTGTCTAATAGCTTCGCCAAATTTGATTACATTATTTACCTTCACGAATTTTAAAATAACTAATAGTGTTTTCAATACATCTATCGTCAATATTTATATAAATTAGTTCTATGCCCTATAGGCATATAAGACAGCCCTTACAAGACATCTCAGGAGATTTTTAGATCCAATACACGTAAGCTCTGCATAGGGGAAGGTGAAGGAACTCAAATACGGTTTTCGAACACCCTTTCCTGGCTACGGAATCAATACTCAATCTCATCTTATGTATCTTAAAACCCTCGTAAAGAATAAGATCTATGTAGGAACGTGGTTAAGGGAAGTAATTTTTTATATACAGATCCTCTTAATATATTCGAGATAAAAAAATATGTTGGTACTTCTATTAAAGTCCAGTCAAAACGGTTTAGTTCAAAAATAAATATTTAAATTACTTCATTTTTGTTTTGATTAAATAATATTTAATAAAAAAAAGAGTTTTGGCTTCGTGCAAATAATATTTATCATTCAAAAATATAGTGATAAAAGAAAATGATAGGATTATAGTAAGGTTAAGAGGACGCAGCGCAATCGCACGATTTCTACTCATTTGGCTCGAACACAGCAGAAACCGTGTAAAACAGTATAAATTCGTGTCAGGGGTTATATAAAACGACTTTGATTGTTTAATGACTAACTAGAGGCAATTGAAACTTTTCAAATTGTAAAAATAGATTCACTAAAGATCCACGTAACAATGTACAATTTTTTGAGCAATAATCGTTGGTCGACTAAAATCCAGAAACATATGTGACCGTGTGAATAGTGTTATTTAGTAAAGAAGTGTTATTATATCCTCAATTTAGTCGAGCTATTTTGATTGATTAGATTTGATTTGACTGATGTTTTTTTGATTGGACGAACCTTTGCCTGTTTGAATCTTGGAACTATGTACAATTTTATATGGTCTATAACTAAAAATATAAAATGTCTTCAAACAATTTTAAATCTACGTTTCGCGTGACTGCTGTTCATAAAAAATATTAAGTCACGGCAGAAAATAACGCAAAGAATAACCAAGAAAAATACGCCTTCTTGCATTTATAAGTTACGCAGGAAGTTTTTATCCTGAAAGTATTACAAAATGTTACTGCAGCGTTAGATTTGGTATTTACCTCTTACTGTGTTACGGTTTTAGAGTTAAAATTTAAAGTACACCAAAAAATACCAAAATTTCAGTTATAATTCATCATTTTACTGCACCTAATAATAGATTACACATGTGAAAGTATTTCTTGTGTACAGAAAATAATATCTAATCCACACCTAGTAGTTACTTATACAATTTTAAAATGTAAATTTATGTAAGTTAAAGTGGCTGTTCATAATTACTGCTGCTACTTGCATGTTTATAAACTAAGCTTCAAATTGAGCCTATCTGATTTAATTTTATTACGTACATTACTCCCACTGTGCTGTATACCCTTACTGATTTTAAAGGGGTTACTAAAACCAGTTTTAATACGAAAAGAATTGAACGTTGCGTATTTTTCTATTGTAAGCTTGTCAATTTTGTAAAGAAATCAAAACCATGAGAACTCACATGTTTATGTTGTTCAGAGAGATCCTTCATTATTTTGTATCCTGTTTTTAGAACAACGTTTATTGTATCCATTTTCAACACTAAAGATTTGTTCACACTATCGTCACTGCGCCGCACGATATTATAACGATAATTAGAATGTTTAGCGCGTTTCAAGTAGGGAATTTGGGTGTGTTTATACTGTAAGAGATAGACGAGCACATGCTGTGTGCCTTCAGTTGCGTGAAGAATAAGGAACTGAACTGACGTGATGGCTCGGGTCGGGATGCGAAGGGGCGCGGGAATACGTTGGGACCGTAGAAAAAAGTTGTTGCCTCCACTTTAGCGGTGAAACCGACACGATTGATGCTCGACTTATGTCCGACACAAGACAAGTTACGTTTTTATGCAAGCCAACCGAAACTAGTTTTGGCGATTTAAGTTTGTATTTTTAGCTTTGCTATTAACATCCGTCGTTTAATAGACGAATCGAAAGATTTCAATTATGTCATCATTAATATGCTATATATATATATATATATATATATATATATTTATTGTGTAAGAGTAAGAAACGAGCATGCACGCAACCTGATGTTAAG
>DWON01000962.1:0-27548 GCA_018251015.1 Phocides pigmalion okeechobee | reverse complement strand
GCGCTGGATAGCAATCGCAATTCTCTGCGCGAGATATGAACCAGCCCTCTTGTCACCGGCAGCGTCGATCAAACGTGCTACTATTTGTTCGAAAATTTTTTTGGCACGTGGTCCCCACGCGTCAAAGGTTTCAAAGCCAAGCGGTACAAATACGTAATCACTTAGTGGGACATATTTACGCCGCTTGGCTTCTTCTGCAACATCCGGCCACTTGCACTCATCACGTACTATCCCCACTGGTTCTGAAACCGAAGGGACATCGATGGCGGCAAGCGCCCATTTAATGATGTGCCCGTTTAATGAAAATCTGCCAGCATTGCGCTGACAGAAGAGACCGTGAAGTCCGGACTTATCCACGACGCTGACGTATAGACACCGAAGGCGTTCAACAATGGCAGTTCCCAATTGGAGACCGACGGCAACCCAGAAGCTGCCACTGTCGAACAGTGTTCCGAGGTTGGCAGATGGTAGGGCGTTCAGCCACTACCCCGACTCGGGTTCTGAAACTGGTAGAAGCCGCGCGTGGTCTTCGACACTGAAAGAATTTTGAATCAGGTCCCGATGGACTCCCTGTACTAGTGGAGCATCCCAAAGTTTTTGATGGTTAGGTTCCTTCGGGATGGTTCCACCAGAACAGGCAGCTCTTCAGGCCTCGATTGCGTCTGATACACAATCTATTTTAACTAAAGTGGTTTTAAGTAGGAGCGAACTGAGTTTTGAAATACTGTGAGCAGACGACAAAAAAACCGGAAGAGCTACACTAGATTTTTTTCTAAAAAAAACTTGTTTTCCACTTTTCGTATAATATATTCTGTGATTAGCCGTAAGTTATGCTCTAAATCTCAAATTTTAAAACTTTTTGTATAAGGTGCCCATTTTTATTACCCGTGAATTATCGTAGGATCATGTTGTAAATTCAGTCGCTCATCTATGTTTGTAAATATTATCGTACTTTTATGTGATATTTAACAAAACTATTGACAGTGACAGCTACCGTTTTAAATATCCATCAGATGTCTTGTGAGAAACTAGAGCTAATGTCATAGAAAATACAGTTAATACAGTATATAGTAGGTTAATGCTATTTAACGTTTACGAATAATTTTATTGTAAAATTTGTAAATTCATAAATTGTCATTATGCAAAAATTAACAATAGAAGAACATGGTTTCCTTACGGAAAACATATTAAAAACCTTGGCACAAAACCGTATCATAACAATTGCAGACTTTCTTCAAGAAGACACAGAAAAATTGTCAATAATGTTAAAGTTGAGTTTACCCCAACTTTTGGATATAAGGAGTAATATTCTATCGCGGTATTCGGCTCCATTAAAAAATGGCACTGTGTTATTAGCCGAAAGTTTAACAAAAAGAAAGTTCATTCCTACGTATATGGAAAGGTATATAGTAACAATTTATTATGTACCGGATTCTCACGAAAAACGTTGTTATTGCCGATATTTCGAACTAGTTTCACAGCTCGTGGTCACGGCGAAACTGCCGCGATAGTGTTAGTTTAAAAACATGGGCATATGCCCATGTTTTTAAACTCTGATAGGAATTTTAAATTCTGATAGGAATTTTATATTATCTATATGATAATATAAAATTCCTATCAGAATTTTCGACATATTTAAAATTTAAGTCCTAAATAAAATTACTTATAAATCATTTGTTTATAGTCTGGATACAGCATTAGAAGGTGGAATTCCAGTTGGAGGTATTATGGAGATATGTGGCTTAGCTGGTTCCGGGAAAACTCAGATATGTTTTCAACTATGTATAAATTGTGCTAAAGAATTAGAAATCACAGTGCTGTATATTGATACTAAGGGAGATTTTTCAGCAATCAGAATTCAAAAGATACTGGAATTGAGTGGTTGTAACCATAAGGTTGGATTTTTTAATTGTAGACAATAGTTTCTAAATATATTAACTACTAATAGCAATTGCAGATAACTTCATTTAACACTTTCCTTATAGCATACACAATTGCTGTATGTATGTATGTATGTGTATGTACAAATCTGTGTGGATTATGGGTGAAGACAATTACTGTATTTATATCGGCACTATAAAACTGCAGGCATAAACAATATCTGTGCATTGGTAGATGCTACATGGATGCTAAAAAATTTATATTTCAATGAATTGTTGGTGTCTCTTCAGTCTAGAAAATATAGTTTAGTGCCACCTCCCCCAATGCTGACTCGATGTAACATATGAATGCTGCAGAGTAAGTGCAAAATATAATCTTCACAATTTTGACTAATGGGAAATAAGCCAATCATGATATACATGTAAAAACTTATTAATTACATAATGACTATACTGAAGATGGACAACAATTCACTGAAATTTTGAATTTTTTGAATCTGTGTATCAATTCCGACGTAAAAATGAAACTTTTATTTTTCTGTAATCCATACAAATTGGTACGTACAACATAGGTGTGTACAAGCTGTAATCTTTGGAGCAGTGTTGAATGCCACAGGGGAAATGTTAATGAGTTTTATAAATCAATCAAGGTTGCAGTTCATCTGATTGTAAGTGGTCACTGCCATCCATGGATATATACCCAATTCTAACATGTCTCAACAAATGGTAATCAGATGTGTTGCTTCTTCAAAAATCTAAGGATGCTTTACAACTTTTCAACAAAACTGAAGAATTATCTCACAGAAATAGGTGGCAATGGTACTGGTTAAACCTTAAAATTTCTATAATTTTCTAAATTATCTTATTATTTAATCTGTTTACATTGATTAAATTGGTAAATTTTTTCTTGATCTATTTTATTTTCTACAGCAAATGGCGGCTATTATGTTTAGGATAAGAGTCATCCATGTTTGGACATTAGAAGAGGCTGTCCAACTGCTAATTAAAGTCAAAACTGGAATAATTGATAATTTAGGTTTAATTATTTTTGATTCATTGCCATGTTTATTGCTTCAACACCTTGGTGATGATAATAAGATAGGTGTGCTTCCTTTATATCTTGACTTATTTGTATTACAATAATACACACTTTTTTAACATAAATACATATTTTTGTATTATGATTTACAGGATTGAAGTTGTTGAATGAACTCGTAAATAACTTACGATTTATAAGTAAAGAGTTAGCTGTTGGTATTGTCTGTGTCAATATTCAAACTCGTTGGTTAGACCAAGATGTGTCTGAGATAGATGGTAAGGAATGTGATATTTACTATAATTATGTATCAATACAAATTTTATTAACTATTATGATAGTCGTTAGAAGAGGTAGTCCAATCCATGATTTGTTATTACAATTCTGAATATTATTATTTAAGAATTGTTTTCATTACTGACACATGTAATAATTGAACCAAACGTTGCTCATTCAATTTCAATTTTTCAGTACTGTATATTCAGTGTGGTATCTATAATTAATTTTTATGGTCAAGACGGTAAACATGTTAAATATGTAAGCAATATTTTAGTAGAAATTTGTTGTACTGCTTTATAACATAAAATTATAATTGACGATTTTTATAACATTATGAAAGATATGAATAAAAGACGAAACATAAAAAATAGAGTTAACATTTTTAACATAGTTATATTAAAAATATATTTTTAAAATATGTTTACACACATTTCCCAGAAATACATTATACATTTTGTTAATTTTATGATTACATTATTATTATTTATTTCAGATGATGAAGCACCCTCTGTAAGCAATAAAGATTCGTTCATAGAAAGGCGTATACGTTGTTTAGGAAAATACTGGCAACACATACCGTCTGTGTTACTTATAGTCGAAAAATCTGAAAGTGGAGCAAATGAAAATAAAAGTTCTTGTCAAATTCGAGTACATATATTTCGTTCTAAACTTCCTAAACAAAGTCAGCAATGTACTCTGTTGTTCAAGGAATTAGGAATAAGCACAATATAACATAATAAATTTTTAAACTCTTTGTTTTTCTTAACGGTATAAGCTAATTTTATATACCCCAAAGGTTTTACTTTTGCATATATTCCGCTCCTTCATAAAGACCCTACTCGACTATATAACGGCTATCGAGGCTGAATGAAGTTATAAAGACATACAATTTTAGCATTTTTTATACTTTGTAAATTGTCCAATAGATCGCGTCATATTCTGTTATAATATTATACCTATATTACCATATTGCTCCATGGGATAAGCATTATAAAAATATACCAGCACAAGGGAAGTTGCTTTGAAATAAAGTAAACCGCAATGTAAATTAATTCACTTATATATAGAGCTACGATGCATTTGGCAACTGCCCTGATTATATTTTTAGTTCCATGCTAATTCCACTTTACGGTAAAAAAAATTAAAGCACTTAAGTCGCTAATAAGAAATATTACATAAATGATAAAAAATATATACATGTATATATATACATGGCTATCCAGAGTGTTTATAAAGTCTATATATAAAATTTTTGAGATGTCACCATAAGGGATTTACCACTAAACTTGGTGGATTCTAACAATTAGTATTGATATTAGGATCTTTAATCGAACCTCCTACCTTAACCCTTATTTGCAGACGAACTAACAGATATTGCTTTTAACAATAATTTCATTTATGAGCTTACTCTAGTAGCAACGTATTCTGCAATTCTTAAAATATTTTACTTATTTGGTTCTTAGTTTCATTCAATTTATTTTCAAAATGCACTATAATCTGACGACATCGTATTTTTTCCTTCAAATATTGTTAAAAAAGTAGTGTTCGTATTTTTATAGCTCCTGTGTTCGCAAATATGTTGATGGCAACACTCGGTTGGATTGACATTATGCATCATTCGTCGATTTCTTTCATTTCGTTTTCGTTGCGCGCCTGTCAGGCGGTGCGCATCATAGCACAGTGATGGCTCTTTTTATCATTTTTGTGTATTTATCAACCTTATGATATTTATATCCTAAATAAAATCTTGATAGTCTAATTTAACTTTAGTTTGTAATAAATGCGTTTAACTAAAATGGCTAATCAAACTCAGAAAATTGTGTACAAGCTGGTGCTTACTGGAGGTGAGCGATTTTCAGACGATTGTGTTTTACTGAAATTTGATTTTTTTGTGTGATTATTGTGATATAAATTTTGTTTAGCTATCTAATAATATTTTCTCTATGGCGCAATATTAATTCAGTGATCGGATTGTTGATTTTTCTATTCTAAATGTGTAATAGATAATGTCTAAAATATTTGAACACTACACGTGGAGAGTTGGCACCGTTTTCATTCATTCCACATTGTTTTTTTTTTAACCTAACCAGGGCCTTGCGGCGGCAAAACTACCGGACAATCTCGTCTTAGCACATTTTTCGAAAACTTGGGATGGAAGGTAATATATTTTTTGTTTTTATATTTATTTACAACTTCAGTAAGTATCAAATATCGTTGCGCCGTTGTATTTATCGTGGCATATGTATCTTTTAATTCTATAATAAATTTGTTTTTCCCTCATAATTAAATTGCAATAAATGCATGTAAAAGTTTTATTATAGGATTATATTACATAGTGAAATATTTTGTTTTAAATTCTAAGTACCTTACTTGAGTATTTTTTTTGTCACATAAAAAGTGTTTATTAAATCCAATTACCTTATAGACGTTTGTTAAAGAATTTTATGCTCTTGTTATAAAACCTAAACTGTTATAAAAAGTTGTAAAATGTGTTGTTTGTGGTTATGGTTTCTCCGTGTGGAGATCCAATAAGACATCGTTCCACATTGTGTTTATTTCCAGGTGTTCCGGGTGCCGGAAACGGCTACCGTCCTCTTAAGGTACGAAGTGAAAATCTTCACAGTTGAACGAATTACACATTTAATTTATACAAATCAAATACTGCATCTTTATATTCAATTACAATTTAAATGATATAAAAAATAGCAAGAATTCTGTTTTGTTCGCTTGTTTGGTTTTATTTATATTTTTGTCTTTTCTTTATAAAATATCCCTAATAAAAAATATTGTATTATGCTCTTAAAGCAATTCAGGAATATTTCACACCAAACTTATAAATGTTGGCACTTTGTGTAACTGAATAAATCAAAAAGAAAAAGAATAGCATTGTAATTAAAACAAAAATGCATATAAAGTTTACAATGTGATGAAAGTCTATATCCTTTACAAAACAGATCAATTTGACTATTATATATGGGAAATGCAATTATTTTTCTTTTATTTTTTACAGTGGTGGAGTGAAGTTTGCAGATCTCAGTCCAGATGAAGGTCAGTACTAATCAATATCTACTATATTGCATAAAAGTGAAACATTAATGTATGTTCATTATGTTCCTTATATATAACCCTTGATGGGTTAAATGAAAATTTTGTATGTACAATGCCAGCAACTCTCATCTGCTTTTGGCTTCATATTATCATGCTATTTTATGTTAGAGCTGAGCAATAAGTAAAACTATTTAGAGTTAAGATAACCTTTTTAAGCAATATTTTTCAAACTATATATATTTTACAGTTTATAGCAAGCATTAGAGTTTATATTTGAGAGGAGAGAGGAAACACCATAGCCATAGTAAACATATAAATATGTTTCTGGTTTTATAATTTCATGGGTAATAATTGCTGCAAAAATTTACATATCAATAATAATTAATAATTGGAATGATAAGTTTTCCAATTTTCTAATTTTATTTCTATATGTTTCTAACCATAATGGTCATCTGATTGAATTAAATAATATGATCATGCCTCACAATTAAGTAGCAATACTTATCTAACCAAATGTTACCTGATATATTACTCTTTAAAATATTTTTTGTCAAAATGGTAAGCTAGTAAGCATTTTGTTTCATCATAGTTTATTTCAGAAATTCATTTGAAATAAACATTGCATTGAGCACAGAAAGTTTATTTAGTAATTGTGGGACTTTATGACTTTAATTTCAATATCATTTTCTCAGATTGTTGCATTTATTATATAGTATTTTAAAGGTGAGAGAACTATAGTTCGGCCGGGGAGGTACTACCACCGCCCTCATAATCCGCTGTAAAGCATTACTTGTGTTTCGGTTGGAGAGGCACGGTTGCCGGCTACATTTTGAAGCGTGGCGACCATCTTAGTCCTCAGGAGTAGCAACATATGTACGTTCGAGCTCAGATAGGATTTCGGTCGTGTTTGCTACTCTTCTCACATTAAAAAAATGTACCTATAATTTTATAAATTATACGTTCGCGCAATATAAAGTCACTCATCACAAAAGTGTTACACTTGCAAAAAAAGTCAAACGATACTTTCATGCATTGCAAGATGGTGCACAGATTACTGAAATTGTTACTCAGATTACTGATTACTCAGATTAGGAACGGTCTTTAATCTTGCGGTGTATGCGGTAACCTTGATGGGAAACGGTTTCTCTTGACAAATTCCTTGGATGCAATGACATGGGATACTTTCAAAAAAGGTGCAAAAAGAGTTTTCCTTCCAAGCCGACGATGCACTGTCGACGCTTAAAATTATGTTATATAACGGGTACTCACGATTAACGCTTTTTTTAATAATAAACTCTGCGATAATATTAGTTTAAAGTCGTAGACACTTTTGATGTTGCAAATGTCAAATGTCCAAATAGGCAATGATGACTACTTTCCTTCAGCTGGCCCGTCAGCCTTTTCGTCAGGCCATAGAATATAATACATATATGGCATACATATATACAAAAAAAAAAAAGGGATAATTGATCGATAGACTAAGGTTGAACGGGTGACCGTTACTGATTAAATGCCAACTTCCATACTTCATAAAAAGTGGTCGGAACCGGTTGTTATCATTATCATTCGATAGGTAGTTAATCTTGACGGAAGCTTTATTGGCCATTTGAACACATCCGACTTTGGGTGGCCTCTTTACTTGTTTGACTATGCGTTAGGGTTCACTAGTCATGTATGTGGTGGAGCTCATGCTCAGCCGTGGTATTTATAAATGGTTATAGTCACAGGTTATAGCTTAGGAAAGTACTTGGCATAAAATAAATACAAAAAAGTAGATCTAGTAATTCTTGTAAAGCTCTTACTAGTAAAATAATTGTGCCATGTTAAAAATCCAGTCCAGTTTTCTTTATCATGTGATATTTCAAACAGAACATACGAATAGTGTTTTGATTTCAATTAAAGAGTTTATTGAAACGATTTTAAGGTATATTCTTAAGACAATGCCTCACAACACAATGGACTATTAAGAATAATCAATCAATATTCAGTATTCAGCTATTAAGCACTCATTCATTGACCAGCCGCAAGGCGCAGCTGTAACTACCGCTTTGACAAGCAGGGAGACCGAGGTTCGATACCGGCCCAAACAAGTATCTTAATGATATATGTAGATTTCTGTTCAGTGTGCGTGTTCGTTTATTTGTCTTTTAAGTGCTCATACAACCTAAGACACAAAGAGTCCTAGTATCGAGCTATGACTTATGAAAACGTGTAAACTAAAACGTAGTATCATTTTTTCCGTTTCAACTTTTCTCCTTATATCTCTCATATCTTCCTCTCTCGTACGTTGCCCTTTTACGACCTTCTCTGTTCCTGATCTTCACGATCGAGCAGATCAATGACTCATTGTATAGATCCACGTGACAATGATTTAAACTTTAAAGATACGTTTGTTAGTATGTTTACATACGGCGTGACGTACCGATACCGAATCAAAGGATCTGTTTTGTTATTGTGTTTTAAGAATAGAATCTGTGCTTATTTATCTAGCGCGTAACTGTAACCTTGACCAACCATAATGAATTTTCAAATAAAAACTTCTTTAACATAACGACTTTCCCAAGCCCTCGATCTATTTATTTTTTACGCTGTGTTTTACATTCCTTTTTTCAGTCTTAGAATAACTGTATTATGACTTATGTATAGACATAAATACAACGTTATAATTATTATAAAATGCAAGTTGCCTTTAATGCAAATACAATTTATTATAAGTACTTTTGTTATTTTTAGACACTGACTGGTGATAACGACATTTGCAATTGCATTAATTTTGTATTTTAATTTAGAAACACGCATCGTACTTCAATTGAATTGACTGCGAAAGTGATTATTGAATTCACCAGTTTGCCTTATCAATTTAACCCGGTTATAATAATTTATATTATTAATTATACGTACCATCAACCAAACAGAAATAAATTGTATTAACGAAGATAAATAGGCTGATAATTAGAACGTTCAAATGTTCCAAAACCCGCCCATATATGATGCCTTAATACGTAAGGTAGGTCAACATAGCAATGTTTGCCAAGAAATGTTTCTCCTGCAACGCATTCAATTATGATTGGTTGCGCTTGGCATCTTTCATGTTATTTAATAGCTGTACAATTCCTCATATTTACATTATTGTAAGCAGTTATTACGTTTCACGTAAAAGCAAGATCGTGTTTTCATGGTCGAGAAATAACACTCCAGTTGGATCCAATTATAACACAAACACATAAGTCTAGTCGTTATATCGAGATTCCTGTGACTTAAGTACTTAACAGAACATGCGATATCAACATACGAATGCAATTGATCGAAAAGGCGATGTTTCGGAAAGAATTTATAACTTTCCCGTATGAAAAATTTATTGTCACTGATATTAAAAATATTCATTTGCTATTTCAGTAGAAGTTAACCATGGCATGAATTTCATGGAACAATTTAAAACGTGTTCTGCTTCCAAATGAATATAAAAAGGTTATTTAGTGGTCGCCCTGGTTTTTCAATGACCGCCCTGACTTCTCTGAATTTTAATATTGCGTATTTTGATTTCTACTTTTCGTTTTTTGAGTGAACGTATTTGAAATCTGGATCTACGGAAACTTTACGTATATTTGTAATAAGTAAAAATTAATAAGTTAAAAACTACGTTATTCAATAGAAACTTATTACACAGTCACTGTTTTAAATTGTTTCTTACATTTTCATGCACTTCGCGTAATAATTCACGATTAGATAACCTTAAAACCAAAACAATAAAAACGTAAAACATCTATTCCTGTGTGATACCACTATTTAACTTCGTGATAATATTTCATTTGTATTTATAAACGACTCAGATTTCCTTTTTTTATTGACATAAGTATTTTTAAATTGTATTTCGAGAACTAATATGTAACGTGATCCAGTCAGAGGTAGATATATCGAGTTAAATCGTAAATCTTAAGTATCATCAGTTTGATCGTCTGTTTAAAACTTTGGTAACGTAAATTTTATATCAGAATTGCAAAATGAATTTATCATTGACCGACGATAAACCTACAAATAATATCTCATTCGCTCGTCTAGTAAACACAATTATTATTTATAACATACTTTCTGTACCTGCCACTTAGAGCGCGATAATTTTTAAGTGAACATTTTAAGCGAAGGAAAAATACTTGCGCAACCCACTATACAGCGTCATTATCAACACATGTTATATCTTAGCACATTATCTTATGCACACGGATACTTAGAATAAAAAGGATTAGACCATTAGTCCACCACGCTGGCCAAGTACGGTTGGTAGACTTGATACAATTTCCTCGTGATGCCGTCAATTCAAGGGTTATACCCTTTGTATTTGATCTATGTTTCCATTATAATTACAGTTACAATGAAAACATTCAAAATATATTGACTTGTCACAAACACAACTCACTTACAGTTTTGCTATATGTACATAAGATAAATTAAATTCGCACTCATTTGTCGCGCACTTTGTCTTGTCCCAGATTTGAATATTAACACTGCCAATTTATATCTATACGTTTGATAAAGTAACGGGTATAAAATGTGTATATAAATCTTAAGTACAGAGTGTTTTAAGTAGTTTAAGTGTTACACACATCTATGATACACATCCCTAAACAAGTTCTTGTATTTTTTATCTATTTGTATGTTCGCTTAATATATAAGCTAAGCTATATATACACGCTTACACAACGTAAAAACAAACGTACTGATATTGGCCAATTTTTGTGATGATATCTCTTTATTAGTAATAAAATAAAACAGTCTTACTCAATCTATTACATGTCACGTGAATGAAATAGTTGGTCCAGCTAGTTGATAGAGTTATAGAGTTTCAGGAACAATCCATTGATGGAGACAGTTCTAATCTAAGATTACATAATGACTAAGTAAATAAAACATTTAAAAGGTGGGAGAGCTACAATTCGACTGGGGAGGTACCACCGCCGCTCTCATAACTCACCGTAAAGCATCACTTGTGTTTTGGTTGGAGAGGTGTGGTTACCGATTACACTTTGAAACGAGGTGACCATCTTAGTACTCAGGAGTAACAACGTATCTACGTTCGAGCTCAGATAGGATTTCAGTCGTATTAGTGGTTACACGTGGATGTCTATGGGCTGCTACTATTTAACATCAGGTGGTTTGCATGCTCGTTTGCTTCTCTTTTCACATAAAAAAATCCTCAACGGCCGATCGTACCTACATGAAATGTCGCATTTATTTTTCGACACTGAAAGTTATTGGCGCCTGAACGCAGGCAGCAAAGTTTATCAAACTTGGTCACGTGGACTTATTGGTTACTGACATTTTTATCCCTTCCATTTTCGTTTATATTTTACATCCGGTCCGTAAAACGCTGCGTAAAATTCATTTTAACAAGGTACCTACGTCATTTGACATTTAATTGTGACGCAAGAACACAATTTTCCATCGGTAATTCATAATACTAATCGCTATTGATATTGGAAAATTACTAGCAATTAGTTGATTAGGATAACAAATTTTCTTTTACGTTGTTTAAAGTGTAGACGTTTAATACTGTCGGTAATCGGATCACTCGTTTATAAAATATGCCTTGTTGTAATCTCGGAAACCTGACAATTAATCTCGATATGGCCGCATTATATGTACCGTACTACAATCCCGTTAACACTTTGACTGCGATGCTCATATGCTATCGCGTCAGTATTGCAGGAGGCGGTACTGAACTGGAGCTCAGGCTAGAGTGAAGATACGCTGATAAGTTTCAGAAATTATGTTTTTTTAGCATCTTACGAATACACAGACGTAATGTCCGCCCCCTGTCTTGTAGCGCCGACGTAAATACAGCGTTTGTTCGCCCGTAATCCATATAGATTTGAACGTACAACACAGGTGTGTACGAGCCGCAAGCACGATGCGCGACGTTACACAGCATTGTTGTACGCCGTAGGGAAAGTGTTAAGTAAGTTGTCCAGCATACTATTACGAAAATAGAAATGCATGATTAGCAACGGCTGGAAAGGTTCTTATGGGGCTTCATAGTTATGGGTGGATGCACGTGATTGCTTCATACGCTCCCCCAATGACACGTTGTCATGCTTAAAATAAGTTAAAAGCTGCCAAGTGTGTATTGAATTGAAGGCTTCCTTAATAGGATAGAATAATCGATTACGACTTAGTTTAAAAAGCAAAAAATGTCTTAATGTTAACAATTTTTTTAATGTTTTTCTAAGAATACCCAAAATTATTAAAATTATTTTTCCACGTATTTAACAAACTAAAGTTGGGACAAAGTTTGATGAGTTCTGAAAGAAATATCTAGATTTAAATAAAAAGTATATATGTATATTTCAGGGAATATGATATAATATCCTAAAACGCCCTACATACCTTTATTTATTTAATATTTTTGTCATCGATCCCTTACATATATAGAGGTACCCTCACTATTTTGTGTACAATTTTCCTACATTGTAAATCTTTCCATATCACTCGTACAGCAATTTCCCAATTTCCAACAACCTCTAGATATGAGGCATGAACCGAAAGAAATGTAGAAATAATTAAAGCCTCTAAAATCTAAAAGTACTCCTTTTTCAATATCATTAAAGAAATGCACGAATACCATTTGCGAAAGCCTTATGGCATTATAAACACGTACACGTGATTTCTTGACGTAGATACTTCACGGTCACGTTCATGGTCCGACTGGAATTAAATTTAAAAATGGATTGGTACGTAAACAAACATTGACGGACATTAAGTATTGTAAACTCAGTTCATGGTTGGCAAATAAAGAGACTTTTTTGAGTATATTTCTGTTTTAGACACATTTTTCAACCTGCCTACAAAATGCATGTGTGATATTTGCGAGTGTAGGACCTTAATGGAGTGATGGACACGCACACGTGATTGTTTGACGTAGATACTTCACGGTCGCGTTCATGGTCCGACCGGAATCCCTATCTCTGGTGACACCTTAATCCCTAAAATGAAACGTTGCTCTTTTGTTTATTTTTAATGCGAGTCTTCAGATTTAATCTACCTCAAAAGAGTTCACAGAGTGCCTGTACCTCTGGCCTCATTATAGGCATTATCACGCCTATTTTATCTTGGAATTGGGCAATGACCAATAATTACAGTTAAGACAACCGATTTTAGGCAGTATTGTCAAATTACGCGTATAAGCACATATTTCTCGCGTAAAGCTGTAGTTTACTACTTGTTTCTATCTGTAAATATTATAAAACAAAGTCCCCCGTCGCGTCTGTCTGTTCGTGATAAACGTAAAAAGTACTGGACGGATTTTCTCGCAGTTTTCAACATGTACAGTGATTCCTGAGGAAGGTCTTATTGCATAGTAAATTAAGTTTTTTTCAAATTCAACATAGTTATCCAGTTGTCGTTCGAAATAAATGTTTCTAATTGCTTGAAAGTAGGTAATGACTGGATGCATGTATGAACGAAAAATAATGTAATTAAATATAATCTTTATTACCCGAGCGAAGCTGGGCCGGGTCGCTAGTGAGATATAAAACTGGATTCGTATGTACACGAACAGTGATGGACATTAAGAGTTATTGTAAACTTTACTCGTGGTTGGTAAATGGACTCTACGCGATAATAAATACTGTAACGTACATATTTAAATAGTTTTCAATGTATACCGCGCTTGTTCGATATTATCCGTTACATTGTTGTTAAGTTACGTAATATCGTTAACTTCAATTTTGTATTTATTTATTTATTTATTTGTTTATTTATTTATTTATTTATTTATTTATTTATCCAACAGCGTTACATATAAAGATATAAATTGGATACAAATATTTGCTTTTAATATATCCAAAAATGGATTACACTAAACACATTTAAATTTTGAAAGTATGATAAACAATGGTAAATTAAATTTGTAAGTGCAATAATTTTAATAACTGATTGATTGTATTTGAATTAATATGTGTGTGTGTGTGTGTGTGTGTGCGTATGGGTGCTTGCGTGTGCTTATTATTGTTACGATAGGTGCATTTTTTTTTAATCTATCACGAAGTACTGTTGTTTATTAAACCAGTTTATGGTTAAAATATTTAACTACAAGTGTGTGATTATTGTTAGCGGAACTAATTACAGTTCCCAAGTTTATGCACATTCAGTTTATGAAGAATCATCTATTAAAATTGCATGTTGCGTAATAGATGGGTTGAAAGTCGTACTTTGTATATTATTGTTTGCGTTCGTGAAACATTGTATGGAATGAGACAACTGTATGCAAATTCTTCCAACTCCAACGGCATTTGTTTCCATTCCATTAACTACGGCGTCGAGTGCTGACCATACTCGAATGAACTCGAATACATAGCTTTCGTATCCGATTCGGCCAGTTTCGTTAGTTAACACGTTTCCTGCGGCGCGGATATATGTGATCAGGTCAGTATTGCGGGAGGCGGCCCTGAATTGAAGCTTATTTGATTAGACTGAAGATACGCCGACAAATTACTGAAATATTGTATTTTCTAGCATCTGTGTATCATAGACGTAATACATAGACGTAATGTCCGCCCCCAGTCGTGAAGCGCCGACGTAAAAACAGCACTTTTGCACGCCTGCAATCCATACAAATTTGTCGCTACAACACATTTGTGTAGGAGCCGTAAGCGCTTCGCGCCCAGAATTACACAGCAGTGTTGTAACCGCAGAGAAAGTGTTAAAAAATATCGATCAAATGACGCATTAATGTTCACATCCGCTGAAAACAGGATTGAATCATTTAAAGCCTTTCGCATACACTCGTCATCTCCATTCTCACGTAGTAAACACTGCTGGTTGTGAAAATGTATACCTATAGGTATGTTATTGTTTATCGGCTTTAAAATAGTCTTGGGTATTGTGACGTCAATTCCATTTGGCTAGTATAGGTAATAATATCACATTATTATGTATTTTACCTACTATCTTTTAAAATTCATGAATGTCATTTATTTATGATTCTATTGATTAAAGCTGTTTTATCAATATAACCATAAATCTTCTAACATAAGGTAGTGAATGGACATAATTTATATGTGTATAAACGTTGATATTTAATCGTCGTAATATATGTCCATAATGAGTTTTTGTTATTCCAAATGTTCCTAATTGTATGTCGTTTTATTACGAAATATCAATTTCATAGGGCGACCTCGCGCTGGTTTACCTTTAGACGTTTTCATGAGTCGTTTGTCCGAATATAGATCACGTAATTTTACTCAATCCTCAATTACTCAAACCTTCGGAAACCGAGCATTATTTTTGTAGGTTTTAATTATGGCAGCTGTATTATATTGTAGCCGTATCCTCGATAAGTTTCACCGAAGATCTATGTCAAGCGAATTGTAAACGATGCACCGTCGCAGTTCTGGCGCAAGCAAGCGAAACTGACAATGGTGAGTTCAAATCAGACGAATGTAGTTACAGCTCGCATCACGTCGGTTTTATTAAGTACCATTGTATATTGCTAAAATGTGTGATTATCTCAAGACTCGTCAATTTCTGCTCGCTCATGACGCGTGTTCGCGGATCTTTTTTTCATAACTTGACCGCACGAGATTGTTGTTTTTCATGTTAGAATGTTTTTATAATCAGTTTCGTTAACCTTTTTAACTATTACGTATCAAGATTTAAAGTAGTTTTTGTATTTGTTTTGAATTTAGACAGACAGACCAGGTGAGGAATTCCCGTATCTCCGCTCGGACCATTAGTTTGGCTTAGGTTTACCAACAATTTCCTCATTTCTTACTTCAAAACTGGACTTCTATACAAGTTTTTTGAGGATAACGTTTGGAAAATTCTTAGTAGTTGCCTGCGTTTTATAAAGAACTGCAGCGTCAGTGCAAATTTAAAGCCTTTACTCACAGATTTGAAATGTCAGTTGCCCCTACTATGTTCAGTTCTATTTTAGAATTTGTAATAGGTACATTTTATTGTTGTAATATTCTAAACGCACTAACTTATTTCACAATGACGTCAGTAGACTCATTATAAGCAATGTCCATTATGACACGATGCCAAATCGGCTTTGTTAATTATGTATTTCATTAGATTTGTGTAAGCATTGGCCACGGTTATCTATTTATGTGCTTGTAACGTGTTTTGGTAGCCGAAGTATCGATTTGATTGACATGCCTTTAACGTATACACAAAAGGTAAACGACTGTTTTATGTTTACGACATTTATCGGCGTTTATCGCGATGGCTGCGTGAACTGTAACAAAGTAAAACATAATCTAATTTGTTGTTATTGTCCCACAATTATGGTCATAATCAGTGATAGCATTATGTAAGCTGTTACCAATTACTGGACGTTAGTCATGCATTTCGTTATGTAACACTTTAAGAGGTTTAAACATAATAAAAGTGTTGTTATCAATATTTGAATAGAATACACAATCATTATCAACATTTCAAATTGCTTGAAGTAATTTGTCCCCAATAAAGAAGGTTAAGGTTAATAGCCGCGGCGCACGCACGCACGTTTACAATAAGTTTCGTAAAGTATTGCTATACATAGTATAGATGTAGAAAAGGTTTATCTACATCAATGTTTGAATGTAGTCGATCCGAGTATAATAAAATTAATAATGTATCCGAACAATTTGTCCCCAATGAAGAGGATAAGGTAAATTCCCGCGGAGCATTCACGAACATTCACAATAATTGCGACATTGGACATGCGATTTGAAATATTGACGGTAAAAACTTCCTCGACTCATTGAATTAAATTAAATTTTATATAGACTCGTTTCTGATTTTGTATTTTAACTCGCTTGGAACATGAAGCGTTTATTGTCTTTTTTACCAAAGTTATGTAATTTATAAAATTTACCTTGAATATAAAATCAACGAAGTGTAGGTTATTGATGCCTCTTGCATAATATGTATATTATTTATGTACACTTAAATTTTGTCAGTACTACCCAATTTGTACTTACGTCTGTAAATATTTTTTTATAGTAGGCTTTTTGGCAGACCATTCATAAATAATATTCAGAAATAATTGATTTTTTATTACATTTTATTTTTACCTTAAATTAACTGTATGTTTTGAATGTATATTTGAAAACTGAATAAATTTTGAACGCAAATTATATGAGCATTTCGTAAAAAATAACGCAGGTGTTTTAGTTCCTAAGAATTAAGTAATATGCGGGCGGAACTGAAAGCAGAAGCTGTTTCGCATAATCACCCTTCAATGTCTATGTACTCTAATATTATACAGATTAAACGTTTATTTTTTGATTTACATTAGAACGCATTTCTCTCCGAATATAACAATCATATTTGAAAAAAAAACACTAATTTAAGTTGTCATATACTAGGCAAGGTTTTAGTTTATGTAACATCATTGCGAACCTTAGGACTGGAAATATTTCTGTAAAAGATTACCAAGTACGGAAAGCGAGAAGGAAGATGCGCATGAAGCGGACAACAGAGGCTAGGTTTTATACTATTTATTGCATAGATTTTTTTTTATATTTTTATAATTAACACTCCTTGCATAAGTAGAACACGTCTTCATTTTTGTAAATGTTTCACATGCCTGTCATTGGCTTGCAAGTGTACTCTATTTTATTACATAATGTTTTTGTAAAATGACTGTATGTGATGCTATTGGCATGTCAAATAAAATAAATATATATAAACACGAGTGCAAATGCGTGGCACAATTTGTTGATTTATGTAGGAAAAAGAGTTATTTACTTGCTTGCTGGTAGCGGGAATGAAGACGCGGGTGAGGCGGGTGAAATGACGATGGGTAGGGTTCTTGAACGAGAGTGCGGCTGCGGGCAAAGTTTGTTGATGTATATAGGAAAAAGAGTTATTTACCTGCTTGTTGGTAGCGTGAATGACGAGAAGATGCGGATGGGGCGGGTGAAATGATGTTGCGTAGGGTTTTTGAATGAGATCGCAGCTGCAGACAGGTAATTTATGTGGAAAAAAAGAGTTATTTATCTACTTGCTTGTAAAGATTTGTTCTATATACCCACAAATGATACACTTTATCCATAGCGTGACACAAAGATGATAATAGATCGATAACGATTGATTAAATTGTATGTATTTAGTAACGGACACATTCTTTAATGGTACACAATGTAGTTAATACTATACGGTATCGTGTATAATATATTTCACAAAATTTATGTGCAATAACGAAGTAGTAAACTAAAGGATTTAGTGGATTAATTTGACTTTACACAACATACATGGATTTTAAAACTTTATTATACTTCCATCAGGTATTATACCTACGGATATATTGCCTCGTCATTATCTCACATTAGTTTTTTTATGGGATAGATGACTTAGTGATAAAAAATTCTTCCACTGACAATAGGTTGTAGATGGTATCTAATAGTATTTTTTTATTCTCACTTGTACTATCTCTCTTGTACTATTTTTAGATTATAAAAATCAATGTTTTGATGTACTTACGTGGTAAAATGTTTAAATATTCAAAAGTAAAGGTTTTTTGAAAAATACGCACTGATGAATATGGCAGAGTAACCGAGACTAAAGCGGTATTTTGAAAAAAAAATATAGTAATTATTAGCATTTCCTCAATTATTACATTTTTAAAGAAGTTGCAGATAACACATATCTTAAAAGATATGAAAAAACGGTACGTATGAAATTTATTATATTACAATGGAATGTATAACGACGTAAACGTTATTAAACAATATAATTCATTGCAGTCTCATAATCAATCTAATTTTATATACATTTTACAACGAGTTTGGTTTCAGTTACAGAACCAGCTAGTGTATCAAATTTCCATTACGTGTTACATTTGGTGCTAATGGACCACCTCCGTTTATCGACGTCGAAGGATGGTAAACTAATTTATATATCGAGAAACTTGTTATATACTATCCCCTGTAGGCACATCAAAAACAGCAAAATGCAAGAAAACAACTGTGAACCATTATAAAAATGTTTACAACGAGATAACAAGGATTTTGTAAACAGATCTCATTTTGATCGTAAATGATGCGTCGACGATGCCAATATACACAGAACTACGTGCTATCACAAAAAATTAACACATACAATAGAGACGTTTGAAAGTTAAATAAGTCCGGAGCTAACAATTTCATAAGAGCGTGACGTCAAATGGAATGGGAGATCACAAGCTTTGTGACGTCATTCAAAATAAAAAAAATCACAAAAAAGAAAAAAAACATTCGAAACGCTAATTTGCGAGTCACAATTCACATGTCACAATTGGGAGGGTGCCAAATGTGACTAGCTGACAAGTTATGGGAGGGGTCAAAAGTACAAAATAAACAATGTAATGAAGACCTTTGATAAGTTATATTATAGTGGTTCAGCTTGACCCATTGAGTTCATAAAGAGCGTGCCATCGATATTGACGTCACGCTAATTAAATTATCGCGTGTCGCAACGCCACGTCGTTGACAGTGATGCTACATATTATCAAGTTCACGGCTAATATCTAGTTAACTTGTTATGTGAAACTATTTCTTTATTATTTACGTATATGTTATGTATACACTTTGAATATTAATGGGGTACTTTACGAGAATGTCGTTCATCTGATAATAATAAGTGGTCGCTAAAGACTGAACACGTGTATAATAACGACGAATGTACAAGATTGCATTTATATGAAAATGCTGCCATTTGTAGGAATATACGTATAGAAGGAAAATAGATAAAATTAATCGTGTTACAAAGCTAAATAGTTCAGAGGTAGGTAGTCAGCGAAACGATAAAAGTGTAGACTATATCGTCACGAGCATTTTTTTATGAGAAGAGTTGCAAACGAACATGCAAGCCACCTGATGGTTAGTAGTCGCAGCCCATAGACATCATCTATGGACAAGCACTAACATGAGTGAAATCCCATCTGAGCTCGAATATGATGCGTTGCTACTCCTGAGGACTAAATTGGTAGCCTCATTTCAAAGTGTAGCCGACAACCGCACCTCTCCAACCCAACACACAAGTAATTCGGTGGTACTTCCCGGTCGAACTATAGTTCTTCCACTTTTACACCTTTAATGGTGGGGAATTGTATGTTTTATGACATATTATAATTGTAAAGAAATTATTTGTTTCTTGTTATTTATCGTCCTGTATTTACAGGTATATTAGTTTGTCAATTTCAATTTAATTTCTTTACAAAGGCAATGCTGGTTATTATTATATATTGACATATAAAATTATATTTATGATCTAGGGGGTAGCCTAGCTTACGTTTTTGTGAACTGTCAAAACAAATACTGAACCCTTAAAAAAGAATTCTCCACCGATACTCCTATAATTTTGTCTGCAATTAATAGTTCCTTAAAATTATTAAATTTCCCACCTTATAATTTTGTTTATAGTCAATTATCTTTTTTATTAGTTTTCAAACATCACTTATATATATTATCTTCGACGATTTGCATTATCATATTAATGGATATTAGATAAAATGTGTGATATATTATTTGTAGGTCGCAAAAAATGTGACATACATACGAATACAAATAAGGTGGACTAAATGTCATCTTGACGAAATTCATGTGTCATTCCAAAACTTCATTTGTTTACGGTCCTATTCGACCTGATTCTGTCAAATTTGATGAAAACTTGTCTTGCACCTCTTGTATTTTTTTACAGAATTAACTCGTTTGTATTTTAACATGTTTACCGTTGATAGTGTTGCCAGGGTTTTTGTGGAAAATTGTGAGGAAAAAGATTAGTTAATCATCTTTTTTTTTCTCACTGTCAAAAAATCCAGCAATATTTAAAGCAGCAAAAGAAATTTAATGACAATTAAATAAAATTGTTAAGAACTTTTGTTGTCAAAATCGTTCCACTTTGTACTTCTAATTACGGGATATCCGGGATATTCAAAAACAAATTTGTCAAGCTTGTCCTACAAAGAGTGCCTACACAGAAAAGAATGTGATGAAACAAAGCCAAGGGGGAGGGTGGAAGGGGCAGATATACGCTCCACCACGCTACACTAATGAGTTTGTGGGTAAACAGACTTTGAAGTTGCACGCAGTACAAAGGCTACAAAGATTTAACACTGAATGCGGCGCTCATATTTATATCAAGTGAGCTTTACGGACGGCGACACTAGACTGGAGATGTTTTCTCTAGACTGGTAAAGCGCCGACGTCTTGTGGCGCCTACGTAAACACAGCACTTGTGTTCGCCCGTAAGCTTTATATTCATACAGCCATTGTGTGCAACCGCTGCGCGTTACACAAAGTGAAACACAGTGAAACAACCGCAAATAATTAATAATAAAAATAAATAAATAAATAATTTCATGTCTTTTATATATGAACGCTTCTATCGTTTTACAATTGATGTGCTTTAAAATGTAGGCGGTCGTAAAGGCACAAATAACCGAAACCGTACCACGGAACGTAATAAAAGGACCAATAATACTTAAAGGTTCCGTATAACACTTGATTTATGTAGATGCGAGTGTGTACTTTCTTATTATATATTTGAGAAGAGTAGCAAACGAGCATGCAAACCACCTGATGTAAAGTAGTCGCTGCCTATAGACATCCACGTACAACCACGACAGAAATCCTATCTGAGCTCGAACGTAGACATGTTGCTACTCCTTAGGACTAAGATTGTCGCCTAGCTTCAAAGTGTAACCGGCAACCGCACCCCCTCAACCGAAACACAAGTAATGCTTTACGGCGAATTATGACGGCAGCGGTGGTTACCTCCTCGGTCGAACTATAGTTTTCCCACTTTGCAGCAGCTTCGGAGTTTGTCGAGATAAATATATTAGAAAGCAGCGCATACGTAGCTAAAAAATCATTGAGATCAAATATAACTGGATAACAAAATATCTTGCATTTTTCAACTGACGATCTGTAAAATGTTAATGGTGAAATCTCCAGAACTTCGTTAATCTCTATCAGAGAGTAGAAGCAATAATAATTCATGCTATTATTTTTACTAATACACTGAATTTTCTCAGAAATGTTTTGTATGCTCTTAGTTTAATTGAATTTAAAATTTATAGTAATTAGTTGTCGAAATAATATTTTAATTCGCGTCTTCAGAATTGGATCAATTCGTTCAGTTTGAGATAATGGTCGTGAGGAATGTTTATTTTTTAACATTGATTGATTTTTACAATGCGAGATGAATTTAGCTTTCTGTCAGTGTTTAACCACCCTATTTGCATGTACGAGTGTATTTAAACAGAAAAATATTCGATCTAATTAACGATGTCTGGTGGAGCTGAAACTGCATTAAAATGAATTAATTTAATTAATACTTGACCATACCTCATCCTGTTTTACAGATACATTCGTCATTTTACCATCATCTTTAGTCTCATTTAAATTATGATATGATTTTTTTGTAAGCATACTTTTATCCATATTTTTAAATCGCCTATAAAGCTTTCGTCAATATTTAACGAGTTCTATTTATCGATAACAATCGGGGCCGACTTAACGTGTCTTCCGAAGTACAGAAACACGCATCACATCTTGTTATGTATTTTTGTACATAGTTTTAAAACGCCCATGAAGCTTCCGACAATATTTAACCACTTGCACTTATCGATAACAACCGGGGCCATTTTACGTGTCTTCCGAAGTACGGAAGCAAGCATTACATCTTGTTACTCGCAGTCATCAATCCAACTCCCAGCTTGCACGCGACGAGAAAACTTGTCATTTATAATCTACACAAATTAAACATCGGAACTCAATCGTAACGAATTGAATTTTGTCATCTTCTAGATTTGAAAAACAGCTATAAAATGAAACAGCAACGCTTACTGTTAATTAACAAAAAACGAATTTAGTCAGCACAGGAAGAAGTAGATCGTTTGCGATTATAAAAAATGTTTTTGTTTTTTCACAAAGAGCTCATTCATTGTGTTATGGAACCCTAAGTCATTCACTGAGAAGACACGAAGATTGTAAAAGATTTTTTTTATTTTTACAGCAATTTTATTGCCCAGTCTCGTAAATCGCAGCGATTAGACTTCAGTCAGTGTCTCGTAAATTGTTTTCTCAGCTGACGGCTTCAGTCACAGACCGACTTCACAATATTATATAATATAGACATTTTATGCACTATTTCTGTTGTTTACATAACGTGTACAAATATATAAAATTGAGGGCACAATTTTGATGTCTTTGAAGCAAATATATTTGTAACCTATAGATTTAAATAATTATTTTATTTATTAAGAAATCTATATCATTTTGACTACCTATCCATTGATACCCTATATTTATATGTGCGCTTGATTTTTTTGTTATCCCTTAGTTTAAATTTGTTTTACAGTAATTTTACTTAACATTATGCAGCGGTTCACAGAACACATCAGCCTTCAAAATTTCGCCCGTATGTTTCGAGGAGTTTTAGTTAAACGGCTGTGACAATACTTCGCGGAAAGACTCGCGATAACAGTTCTTTTTTTAACCATTTAAATACAGAAGCATAACAACTATTAATGTCTTGTTTGTCTAGAATGTCACAGGCGATCTAACATCGCTCGAGCGAAACAGCGTGAGGAAGTAGGTGTGTATAATATACGCACATTTCGCGCTTCTGTTCTATTTTCATTATTCATATAAATTTACAGATCCCGTGACGTTGGTCCAGTTAAATATCGTTTGCTCTTTAAAAATATAGTTAGGAACGCACGGAGTTCAGGCGACAGGGGTTCATTGGCAGATGCTGAAAATAAAACGTAACGAGACAATCATGGCCGCTCACCTCGTCGGCACGGCCTAGTGGTCTTATACACGTATATATTAATACAATATATGCACAAACCTTTATGTAATCAAAAGTATATAGGCAATTGAATATGCAGTTTTATGTGTGGGAGAAATATAGTTCCACCGGGGAGGTACTAACGCCGCACTCATAATCCACCGTAATGCATTACGTGCGTTGGAGCGGTGCGGTTGCCGCCTACACTTTGAAGCGAGGCGACCATCTTAGTCCTCAGGAGTAGTAACGCATCAATGTTAGAGGTCAGATAGTATTTCAGTCATATTTGTGATTGTACATAGATGTCTATGGGCTGCGACTGCTAACCAGCAGGTGGTTTGCATGCTCGTTTGCTACTATTCTCACATTAGAAAAAGTTTGCATGATGACATAGTAACTGCGGTCTATCAATCTAATAACCAACCATTTAACTCATATGACAAGGTCATCATGTGCGTAACTTAATCACAGCGACACCTTTAAGTACTATATAATAACGCCTCATGGCAATTACACTAGTCTCACAAGTTTAAAAATGCAAGTATATGTAGTAACTTAGTGCAAAGTAGAACAAGTATGGTTGGAACGCGAAGTTCCATTTCTGAGCCATTTGTAGCCTCAAACAATTCTTGCGTTTAAGTAAAAATACTTGCTGGGTCACTTACGTATAAGGCGACCATTTTACTATTTAGGAGTAGTAAGCAATTCATCTGAGATCAATTCAGGTATAACTCGTATTCTATATGGTGACAGTCACCATTAGTTAGACTTCATTGATATTTGCTATTTTATTTAAAAAAAGACATTTTCGAGTGACGGTATTCGGGTGTGTATAGATTTTACGCATATTTTCATATCTCGCTCTAAAGAAAGCAATTTATAAATATATATAACCGAAGCTTCAGTCTATTACATAGATTGTTATTTCAGCATATTTTATTATAGTGTTCTTACCGCACGCAAGCATGCGCATGTATGTGTGCGGACGCCCACACGCGCTCACACATACACATGTATGTATGTATGTATATGTAAAGACATACGCACACGCACTCAACTTAACACTTTTACTGCGGCTGGATATACATGATCGAGTCAGTATTACGGGAAGCGGCCCTAAATTGAATCTTGTTTGATTAGACTGAAGATACGCCGACAAATTTCTAAAATATTTATTTTTAGCATCTGTATATCATTTACGAATACACAGACGTAATGTCCGTTTCCAGTTTTGTGGCGCCGATTTAAAAACAGCACTTTTGTTCGCCCGTAATCCATACAAATTTGTCGGTAAAAAAGGGGTGTAGGAGCCGCAAGCGGGTCGCGTTGTGAATTACACAGCAGTGTCGTAGCCGCAGGAAATTGTTTAAGAAAATTCGACTTTAACCCTCGATATAGCCATTTATAACTGTCAGCAAAATCGTTGATATTTTTAAAAAGTCAGCGTTGATTATTATCATTAATTATTATTGCTAATGAACTGCACTTACTATGTAACCGAAGAAAACTGTTGTGTATTTAGCTTATTGTGATATCTCATGACAATGACTGTCTTTACACTGCAATATGAAACAACTGGGTATCATTGTGTTACGTTTCAGATATCGGTGTTGTCTTACAGAAACAGGATATGTCTGGAAATGCAAATATGTATATTGCTAACAAAGCCAATCATCGTTGCATTGTGCAATTGTCTTCGAGGAAGTCAATTTGCTAATATCGGAAACATTCGATTAAACAATCGTTCAATTGTGTACATTTTTCATAGTACAAGTTTTGTAACCTTTTGCTATATACCAGGTATTATTAACGAAACGAAGATTAACGATTTTTCGGCCATACAAGCGGTTCCAAATATCGGCAATCAATAATAATTTATGTAAGTGTCCGGGACATAATCAAAAGTATAAACTATATCACATATGAACGGATGAACGATTTTCGATTGCCGATATTTTGAATCACTTGCGTGGCTCTTGGTCACGGCTAAACTTTTAGTTTCGTTGGAAATATCAGCCATCAATAATGGTTGTGCTCGGTACATAGGAAAATGTATAAATTCCGCTATGATAATAGTTTAAAATCATAAGTTTGGTAACTTATAATTTCGTATCGTATTACGTATTCATTTACATAATAGATTCCCCTAAATAGTCAGTTACAATTTCCATATTCCGAGGGATGAAACCTTAATGTCGGAACATTTTCGATCTTGTCACATTGCGATCAGATATCATTAATTTAGGGATAATGATTATTACATCGTCGTCTCGTGTTCTATTGCGTGGTGTCCTACCATATTCATCTATGTGGCTTCTATCTTCATCTATGAAAGAATATTTCATCAAGTTCAAATGTTCTATTTTATTTTAAGGTATTAACATACTATTAATGAATGTTGACGATACAATGTAAAATCAGTACATCGGCTTTGAGCGCCCTGTTAGCTAAGGTTGGTTATAACAATAAATAATTCTATACACTAATCATTGTAAGAAAACTTAAACAATTCCTAAATTTGACGTTCACGTCGCTTCTGTCTAGAGTGTAACTTCCAACATTTGCATGTTACCAACCAATGACGAGACCAATGTGCGGGGCCGGGATAAGGGTCATTAGTATTTTATGTCAATGAAGCTGTCTTCCGGTGACATGTTGTCTAATTAGCGTCACACCTCGAGGTTCGACCACGTGCGTCCACAAACTCCGCGAAATTGACGTATATTATATTATGAGTATTCACTCGTTCGTAAGTCAAAATAAACGTAACAATAACACCGTCTATTTAAAGAAGTAGGACACAGATAAATGTTACATAGTATATATGTATCATGCCAAATTGTCCATATTACAATGAAACGTCATACCCGAACTATTATCAACCTCAAATAATCATCTTTGTTCCAAGGAAACTCACGGAAATTTCTAGCAAAGTATAATTAAATCCGCGTCGGTAATATTTTCAATTTGCTTGATGATGTCAAGCGTGATATGAGCATAAATAATTACATTGTTCATTATGTTATGACCATTGCGTACTCCCTGCGGACCGAACTGTTAATGTATTGAAACTCACGTAACCACGTTTGTTTATTTAAAAAGCCATTATTTACATAATTAATTTCTTAATTAACTCAATGATAATAAATATTTGCAGAATTGGTTAAGAATAGACAATATACAGAATATATTTTTATGTTTATTCATAGAATGTTTATTTGTCAAGGACTGATTTAAAAAGAGTGTCGAGTTTTTTTCTACCGATTTTTTTCTCCCGGTCAACCTTGGCCAACAGAGCGCTCAAAGACGATGTACTGGTTTTCCATTGTTAATTCATTAAGCGTATGTAAATAAATTATGATGAAATAAAATATTTGAATCTGTTTGCAAGGTGGAAGAATAACGTTTCGATCGGGGCATTACCACTGCCGCCCTCATAATCCGCCGTAAGGCAGATTTGTATTTCGGTTGCAGGGATGCGCTTATCGGATACTTTTACAAGCGAGACGACCATCTCCGGGTTTAGGAGGAGCAACGCATCCATTCAC
>DWON01000961.1:0-27552 GCA_018251015.1 Phocides pigmalion okeechobee | reverse complement strand
CGTGGTTGTCCATGAGCTGCAGTGACCACTTAACATCAGGTGGCCTGCATGCCCGTTTCTTACTCTTTTATAATAAATAAAAAAAAACTTTAGCTCAAGTGACTGGTTATTGGTTAAATATACTGATATTTGACCAATAACCAGTCACAATTTTTGATAGGATTAATGATAAATTTGTTCCATTGCAGTATTGCTGGAGCTATGGGTATTTGCTTCCCGTACTTGGGAGAGTTCCAGCAAACCAAATACAGAGAGAAAATCCTCTGCTGGATGGAAATGTTCTGGACTCTGGGTGTCATCTGTCTTCCATGTAAGAAAAAATATTTTAAGGTTTAATTTAAATACAAACTATTCCGGATTTAACTGCGAATCTAACATCATACATGTTTCTCCTTTATATCTAGGGTATTCCAGTATGTTTCTGCTCTAAAGGATCTGAAAGGCTGATTTAAATAGTCAATGCTTCATTACCTACTATTTGAGATTTTATGTGACTGTTACAACTATAGTGGGTATGTCCTTCCATCCTGGTTTGTCGTAAACCTACTTATGACGACAGCCCATTCACAGGGTGGACAGGGATGTTTTGGTCTCGAGGGTACTTTTTTATCCTCGTCTTTGTCTCTGGTAGTTAAGTACTCGACGGTTCAATATTTTCATATAATATTAAAATATTATAAATAATATTTCAATATAATGAGAAAAATATTAACTATGTGCCATCTTACTTCTTCTTATCTTGAGTAGATGGTTATGTAGCTGCAGCGAGGACTTGTCACCAGGTGGCCGCCCTTTCTCTACTACTCTCCTAACATATGTTTCTTCTTTCCAGTGATCGCTTGGGGCATAATCCCGATCCAGGGCATTCGTATCGAACGCGGTAGCTTTTCATACGACTCCTGGAACTGGTTTGTCGCCGCCTGCGCTATCCCGTCCCTCGTGCTTGGCTTCTGGCTGCTCACCTTCCCCGAAAGCCCCAAATTCATGATGGAGTGCGGTGACTACGATGACGCTCTTGCCTGCCTGAAGAGCATCTACAAGCAAAACACTGGCGATGACCCTGATAACTATCCTGTACGTACCTTGGGAATGAAAAACCAATAGGTCATAAAAAGGGTTGCAGTCAATAAATCTAAAAGTTTGCTATATTGTCATAGAATTCCTTCAGCTGTTTCTTTTGCGGTTATTTTACAAAAATGCGTAAATGTACGCAAGCGAACAATATTAATTTTTTAATAAATTTGCATAAATATAGTTTTGATATCGTAGACAATCCTTTGAACAATTTGATTACAGCGATGTTTATTTTCGACAGATCAAAAGCTTGAAAGAGAAAGTGCGAACAATCTCTGTGGCATCGCAGAATTCTCAGAAATCCGTCCGAAGCCTCAGCATGCGCAAACCCAAAGATCTTAAGAGACTCTTCGGCGAGATCTGGGTTCAGACCAAAGCGTTGTGCAGAGCTCCCTACCTCAAATACACGATACTCACTTGTCTTATTCAGTTTGGATTGACTACCAGGTACCTGTTTAGATCCCCATAGTCATCAACTTATGGATAATTAGGTTATAGCTATCCATGTCTTGTAAACAAACCTAGTTGCTATTTTTAAAAGGACAACACATCTGTTAGTGGTCACTACCGTCTATAGACATCTGTAATCAACTCTAAATAGAAAAGAAGTAATAACCTTTCAATGCTTCCTGTCACTGGCATTTTAATCATTGCTATCTAGATTTCTAAACATTCTACCTATATTGTAGATAAAAAATATTTTAAAGGGATTGTTTCTGTTCGTGAAATATAACTTTGAAAAACTTACTAAAATTTATCATTTAGTCATTTCTGAACGCGTTTTTTTCTTTTTGATTGTGTGTGTGGATTGTGTATTTGATCATGAACTACGCTAAAATAATAATCATTTTAAATTTACACTTGGCTTTTTAAAAGCATATATTCCGACTTAAATAATGTGATGCGCAGTAAATCTAGATGGTATATAGTATGCCCCATTTTTTTCCGCAAGAGGTCAATAAATATGATTTTCTTTTAATATAATATTTATTTTCTTTTAATATAATATTCATGTTTATCACGAAATTCCACGTGAAAATCACAGGCACAATTTAGTAAAATATGTTGACATAACGATTTTTACAGTTGCAGTCCAACAAAAAGAAATTATTAGCCTCCCTTAGGATTTTATTAATTACCTTCACTATTTAGTAGGATATAATGTTTTAATTAAATCATAAAATTATTGATTGATGATCACCTCAAAATAAATTACTCTTACCTTATTCTCAGTTACTACACTCTCATGATCTGGTTCCCCGAGTTGTTCAACCGCTATGAGGAATTCGAGCATCGTTTCCCCAACACCTCTGCTTCCGTGTGCGACGTCTCCGGTATCGTGGTAAGCGATGAAGGCGCAAGTGATCCCTTTGACTGTGAGAAGATCATCGACCAGAGCGTCTACACCCACACCCTCATCGTGGGCCTGGCTTGCATCCCCACATCACTGTGGCTACCCCTTTGCGTCCACAAGCTCGGTGCTAAATTCTTCTTGAGTAAGTTTAATATCATTACTTCTTACTTGTTACAATATAAAATTTGCACATAAATGCCTATGGATAATCACGGTAATTTATTGGAACTGAGCAATGACTGAATATAATTAGTAGTATATATTTAATAACATAGTTAATGACATTTTCAGCATCAAATTTTAATTGTATTGATACAGTTTAAAGCAAGCGTGTAAGCTTATATATTTTGCAAATGAAGCGACAGGTTAACGCTTTTTTGCATATGCCCAAAGACTTTCAAAGAGTTTTCATTTCAATACATCTATTACTTCATTTTCACTTTCACATTTATCTACCTAAGGTAGTATCAGGAATATATTAGTTATCCATAATATTTGTTTCATGCCATAATGGATAGTAAAAAACTGTACATACTTCGAAATTACAACGCAAAAACTAGGGTACCTAATTTAATCACCCATACAACAGGTTTTTATCTCAGTAAAAAAGTTCTTCTAATTTGGCAACGCATTGGCGACTTTTAACGTGTTGCAAGTGTCTATAAGCAACGATATCTACTTTAGTCAGGAAACGCAACTGATTACCGCTAGGTTAAACGAATATAAAAAGAGACATTATGGCCCACACCACAACATAAGTTCTTTATACTGTGTCCATAGATACCACAAAGACACGACGTTCATCTGGTGTTCCTATAAAACTTACAAGTCGACTGCAGGAGATAATATTCTTCTAGATAAGGAAGTTTTCTCACAGGAATTGACTAAACGTGTTGTTGACAGCAATGAATAAATATCTTCGTAGATAGCCACTGATTATCTTCCTCAATCAGACCCATTTTCCCCTTTAGTACCGACAAACGACTCGTCACTAATATATTGCGATTTTCAGTTTTCAGCTTGGGTGTCGCGGGCATAGTAACCATGGGTCTGTACTTCGTGCAGAACTCTACCCAGAACTTAGTGCTGTCCTGCATCTTTGAAGCGCTTACTTCTCTAGCTATCAGTCTTGTGTTCTGTGTACTTGTCGACCTATTCCCAACAAATCTCAGGTAAGAACGATTTATTATCATGAACCCATTGCTATTTTACTGATCATCACAGGCGTCACATCAAAACGAAAAAGGCCATCTACTTCCTACGCCTTTGAGATTTTTATCGTGAGCTCTCGTTCATGCAGGTTTCCTTACAATCTCATTTACCCTTAAAGAAACAGCTAATTAATCTCTACACACATAAACATTCAAAAAAATATCTTGTGTCAGGGTTTCAAATGTCAAAACTCCCTTATGAAAGGGCGTACAGTGATTACGCCCTTTTATTCACAAGGTGTCATTAGAATCATGTTCTTTCAAGTCCACGTCACAGGTAATGCTAGTGTACTAATGCTCAAAATAATTATATATTTCACATTTAGTTTACTTATTTTACGCTTGGAATAATTTAGGTTTGATTTAAAAATTACATTAGGAATTTGTATAATATAAATTCCTCATGTAAAATTTGTTTCTTACAAAATGTATGATATAAGAATATTTTTCCCTGTCTTCTAAAACTTAAATTCGTCCGAATACATTAATTTATTTGCCTACAGGGTAATGGCGGCTGCACTATCTCTAACGGCCGGTCGAGGCGGTGGTCTCATCGGTAACCTGTCCTTTGGATATCTGATTGATATCAACTGTATCGTTCCCATCGTAGTATTTGCAGCATTCCTGATCAGTAAGTATTGACCAGATAAAATATAAGTAATTACAACCATTACTAGAAGTTATAATGAAAAATAGCTTAACATGATGGGTTTTCTTCCACAACTGTGATTTTTCTTCCATAAATATATACTAAATGTTCCTTCTTAAATCTAAACTTAAACTACATTAGAACGTATTTTCATAATTATTTAATAATTTCAAAGTATTTATTATTGACACTCTTAAATATACATCATCCAACATCATCCAATTAAATATCAACATCCAAAAGCTAATCTTTAAAATTTGTATTATACGACAATGTACAATATGCGTACAGTGGTGATAGGATATGTCACAGATTTACAATAACTACTATAGATTAGTTTAATATACATATATAAGTAGCCGTTACATTGAACTGAACTATTTCTTAGTCTCCCTATTGTATTCTGGTGGCGAATCACTGGTCAATGAGCCGATGGTCAGCAATGATCACTTTACATCGAATAAATTCTGTTCATTTGCTATTTAATTTTAAAAAATCGATCATACATAATCTACACATGTTAGAATATTCTTCGGCTTAATTCGACCCAGGTGATACTGCCACTAAGTTTTGCTTCTCGATGGAAAGATAAAATTCCCTATTCACATACATTTGTGACTATAATGTTATCCTCAAGTTTAGCAAAGCATCTGTGGTCTACTTTTGGACTCGTTCAATATGACGATTACATGGACGGAAAGACATCCATACGCAGCAATGACTACTTATAGTTAGATGGACTGCAAGCTTTTTGTAAATTTTTATGGTGTCCAAATAGCAAACGAGCGTGCAAGCCATCTGATGTTAAATAGTGTCTCCAGCCCACGGTCAGCTCAAATAGGACTTACATCCTACCTGACGTCATGCATAGATGCGTTGCTACTCTTGGAAATCGTTGTTTCATTTGTAAGTGTAGACAACCGCACGTTTTACCAGGTCGCAAAATCTGCTTTATCCCCCCCGGATTAGGCGGTACCATAATGTTGTATCACCTCGAAAATTCTCTATTTCTACTGTAATTTCTTGTGTATATTAACTATCGTATATTTGCTTACAGTTGCTGCAATCCTCTGCTTCTTCTTGCCAAAGACGGGTCAGGAAGCACTAGATTAAACCACATGCGTCCGCGAAAATGTTAGTGCAATTAGACTGCAGTTCGCAAAGTAGAATTCACACCGTACGAGTGGTTGTACATATCATATAGGATGTAAATATTGAGGACTAAGTATTCTATTTATTCATTTCCCTAGTATACTAGTGACACTAGTGTCGTGTGCGCCGCCCCGGGAGCTGTTACCATGTACTGTGATTCAGTATTCAAGTATCTTATGAATGTAAGATTGAACAACAGTATTTTAGAGTTGACTGTGTAATATAATGCCCTTAAATTATTTTAATTATTATTATTAAAGGTTATTTACCTTCCACAAGGTGTTTGATTTGTTATTAATCTTTTCCTTTACTTACAAAATTAAAAATTGCGTAAGAATAATATTTACATACTTGAATTATTTAAATTTAATGATCATTTTTTTATTCAATATACCTTTCTAAATAAAAAAAAGAAAGTTTTGTAACATAATTTAATTAAAAAAAAAGCTTCTCGTACAAAGTTTTTATAACGTAGGCGAATCTATAAGGAAAAATATATTGTTTAGCAAATAAATTTGTGGTAAAATAATAACAAAATGCTATAATTATCCATACGATTAGCAACTGGGAAGATTATAATAATTTTGATTAATTATATTTAAAATATTTCATGGAATACACCCAAACAACGTTTCCACGAATGTTACGTAAAGTTATTTTTATCTATTTATGTTAATGTCACAATTTTAAATGAAAATCATCAGGTTTTTATGTACAAAGAAATTTAATTTCACTTAATACTACCGTTATCGTGTGCAGTTTATTACAAATGCAAATAATTAAGGAATTATATTTCAACAACAATAAAGTAACACAAATCATAAATATACTATATTTTTCATAACTATTCTTTTTAATATTATCTTTTTAATGTCACATTTCGCTTTATATATTTTTTAATAGAATTATATTTCAATAGAACCTAAACAAACACGTTAATTAATGACATCAAAAATAATTATATTTAACATTACCACAATTTTGAACCGTTAATTGTTCTATCTAATATGATATAATATTTTAGAACAATAATCATTTAAATTGTGTGTTTACAATGACATAAAACAATAACTTTATCCATAGAATTACATTTTATTCTTGAATAACTAACCAACAAGTAATTATTTGATGCGCAGTTTATGCGTCTATCACAAATTAGTATCATGTCATGCATAAGACCACGAAAGACATGGATATGCTACTTTATTTTCTGTGCATAGCAAGGAAAAGATAGTGAACAGGCGATCAAACAAAAAATTGAATAACTCACATAGTACTCTTCATAAAAACTTTGAAATCCTGATACATTGAAAGTCTATTTAGAAGTTGATAAAAATAAAATTACCAAATAGTGTTAAGACTAGATTACAGTGTTAGGGTAGTTAGTAATTTTATGCTTTTATGCAATAAATGTGGTAAACAAGCATGCAGCCCATCTGACGTTAAGCAACCACACATATATCTGTAATCAACTCCTTATAGAATATTACTCTTACCTGAAATAGATGCACTACCACTCCTGAGGACTAAAATAGAATGCCCTAAACAGGGAATTTGCATCACCACACCTTTTACACAAGAACTATGCGGTTTTACACTGCCGCTGAAAAAGGGAAAAACTATGTGTGACAGCAGTATAGCCGCAGACATACAACTGTATTTCTATCATCTTCAAATATAACCCTGTTCTCGTATCGGAAAATGTTTGTATAGTACAGAATAGATGGCTTAAAATAGTGCTACTGTTTTGGCGAAGGGAGATCTCCCTCCAGGCGAGTTGATGTGCCTGGGGAGCGGCCGTGCCCCGAATGTTTCATTTCAGAGTTTGTATAAATGCAAGATATTTAGAAAACTTCGATAGCGTGATTCAGGATCGTGTTGCGCCATCTCTTGTCGAGTAGCGGAAAGTCGCCACACTGTTTTTGGTTAAATGACTGAAATCACAATGTTGATACATTACATAGATTGTATTAAAGCTATGCACTAGCCGCACAAACCGAACAATAGAATAACAAGTTCAGTTGTGACAGTCATTATTGTGACACCTTTGAGAGGTGCACTTTATGATTTTTGACTTTATACAGGTAGACTTAAAATTTTCCTGTAATGTGTTGTAAGCTTGTAAAATGAGAATTTTAACATTTTCTTGGTAGTGATCTCTTCGTTCTTGAAATTCCTTTGGTTTTACCAAGGTTCCTGGAGATTAATAATGATGTATCCAAATTTGACGTTTCAGAGGCAAATCATGTTACCTTAAGATAGCTTAAACATAAAAAAGAAGTCTATTATAACTTCGTATATAGTGAGAAATGTACAACGAAGTTCAGCGTGACGTCTGCGCAGCGCTGGGCACCTGCGGCAAGCCGAACTCGTCCACCGGCACGCCGTCCTTGTTGCGCACGCTGTCCGCTCCGGGCTCCTTGTCCGGCGCTGCGGGAGCTTTCACTACATCGTCGAGGTACGACGCGTCGTCATCTAGTGCTATCTCATCACCTGAAATTTTTGTCACAACATTTATCGTTAATGATCAACCATCTGAGGATGATATGAAAGGTGATAGAGTTTGGCCGTTATGGTAACATCGCCGCCATCACTATCAGCCATGAAGCAACTCTTGTATTTCAGTTCTAGTTGTTCAAGCTGTGATTGCCGGCTACACATCCATCTAAGTCTTCAGCATTAGCAATGCATCTACATTCTGTCCTCTTCCCACATAATACATGAGAGCACTGAAGACCAATTAAGCTGTGAGACTTGTATGACATTACTCATTTTTAATTTTTAATTCAATGTTACAAGCAGAACTTACCTAAAGCATCCAATTCTGCGGCTAACTCATCATCGTCTATCTCTGGCATGCCGTACTGGCGTCCAAGAGCTTCCTGTACTTCATCGGCTTGCTCCAACATATCTGCCAGCTCATCATTTACATCCTAAAATATATATGAAATATAAATAGAAAATATAACTTTAAACAATGACAGTTGTGAAGTTAGAAATGGTAATGATAATAAAAGTTTATCAAATTCTTTTCTTTGTCATACTTAGAGCACATTTTGCATAAACTCAACCTTTAGAGATTTTTGAAGGTGTTTTCCAACGATATGCAACCACAAGTACAAGTCTATGCTGATAGCATTTTAATTGGCTATTTTTTGGCTGTGTTCTTACCAACTAGTAATCTATATGGCATTAATTAAATGTAGCTGTAGTGACCACTTAACACTTCTCCTGTGGGATTCTTATATTATATCGAATCAGCATTACGGGAGACAGCACTAAGCTGGAGCTGTATTCTTTAGATTGAAGATGCACCAACAATTCACAGAAATATTGTACTTTGCACCAGGTAATACATAGCAGTATTGTATGCCAAGGGGAGTGTCAACAGCAGGTTGATTGCATAATTGTTTGCGGCTTGTGTAAAATATAATTTGAAAGTTTTGTTTTTACTATTAAATTATGATGTATGTAGCCTCTAAATCCACCAGAAAGCCTTACTTATGTTTCGGTTGAAGAGGTGAGATTGTCGGCTACACTTTGAAGCGAGGCGACCAGCTTAATTCTCAGGCGTACCAACAAATCTATGTTCAAGCTCAGACAGGATTTCAGTCTATGGGTTGCGGCTACTTAACATGAAGTGATTTGCATACTCGTTTGCTACTCTTCACACATAAAAAAAACTCTAATTACCTCAATAGAATCTATATTGATCTTTTTAAACTCCTTTTTCATCGATGCAACACCATCCTTCATAGCCGCGATGGTGGTGTGAGTGTCCTTCAATGTCTGAGTGGCATAGTTGGCTTGTTCCATATTGAAAGACTGTGCCCTTAGGTTCTCGAGTTGTTGTTCATACCTGAAATTAGAATTATAACATACTATACATATGATATAAATAAAATATTATTAGCATCTTGTCTTTAACACTTTGACTGCAGAATACACAACTGCCGTGTATTACTTTGTGCAATGCGCTTGCGGCTTGTACACACCTATTGCGTATGTACAAATCTGTTTGGATATCTGGTGAAAACAAGTGCTGTATTTGTCGGCACTACAAGACTGCAGGTGGACATAATATCTGTATATTCATAGATGCTACAAAGATGCTAAAAATACAATATTACTGTGAATTGTTGGTGCAACTCCAGTCTAGAGAACACAACTCCAGTATAGTGCTACCTCCCACAATGCTGACTCAATATAATGTATAGCACTGTAGCAAGTGTTAAATATGAGATTTTTTTTATTGTATATAAGTGAAATATTTTTGCACACTTCAAACTATAAAAGTGTATAAACAAAAATGTTTTTTACTGTTATTCAATTAACTATTGGCCATGAAGTCTCGTAACATTGAAAACAAATGAAACTTTGAAACACTTTCCCTCAACTATACCTTCGCTTTGGCAAAGAGGATCTATCTCGTGACCAGCAGGAGGACATGAAAATTTTAGCAGCTATGTAAAATTAAGAAATCTAACTTATTCTCTTTCTAGTCCTTAGAAAACCAATGCACATTTATTTGCATCTTTGAATCGAATTGGTGTTACTTTCAAACAAATACAGTTAATCTTGTCTATCAGATGTACCCATTGAGTACGAGAACAAAATCTTTTACTTGGATAATAATGCACTTTGATAATTTGATAAAATTTTACACCTACTGAAGATTTTTTCAATGGTAAGAAAAAGAGAATTGCGTGGAAAGAGCATTGATTAATTCAACAAGTAAAAATGAAGTAATGTTTACATTTTTCTCTGCTTTAAAACTCGCATGGCTTTTTGTTTCACTGAATTCTTAGCAGGACCCTCTCTCATTTTAGCCATTTGATCTTTGTATTTTCTTAATTCGGTATCCAATTTCTGGACCTTTTGTTCTATGTTATCGGCACGGCCATCAACCTGAAATGTGAATAAAAAAAACTTACATTACAAAAGTATTACAAATTGTACGGCAATGAATCATTCATTTTGATTTCGTTTCTGACACAAACTACGTATAATAGATTGTATGTACTTACATTGCTAATACAATCACTAATACTAGGTCCTGGTGTTTTTGGCTTACCCCTACCGAAGATTCGGTTCATGTTTGCAAATATAAATTACAAGTATTGTAAAATAAAACAAAGCAACAAATTATCGAATAATCACAAACAAGACAAGATTGCTAATAAATGACCAGAAAATAGTGCCAAACTGACAGATAACTGACTGAAACAAAGACAACTGACTCAACAGCCAAAGAGTAAAGTACGTTAATGTTACATATATTATAGTGATCAGCCGCGTACAACAACAGTACCGCTATTACTTGAAACGAAATACACGACTCCTAAGTAACAAATCTTACAAAACAGAAAAGTGCATTTTTAACCACAGATTTAGTAGAATTGTGATGAAAATGTCATCTTGTTTACATGAATTGTGATGTCGATAGCTCTTTTAGATTATATATTAATATTAATTGCGATAAAAGTCAAATATAATGATATAAATAAATGAAAACAAACATAACGTAAGAAGAGGACGGAATCCAAGGCCATACAGAACGGTAAAAATCCTTTAAAATTTGTATGATATGACATTGACAATGACAAACAGGTGGTGTGTTTGATTTGGTCAAAATTTGTTCATTTGATCGGTTAAAGTACGAAATAGGAACGAATACGATTTACTCCATAACTATAAATTGGAAACTGAATAAGGTAAAATCATTATAAAAATCCATATTAATTAAATTACCAGCATCTAAAATGACCACGAACGGGCTTCTGAACGAGGTACGTGTGATTTAAGTTTATTTTTGTACTTTGCAAAGAGATATTACAATGTTTCTTGAAAATTACTTAACCTATTACTTATGCAAAAAAAAAATGCAAAAAGAAAGATCAATGGTACAAAGTCGAGTTTAATTCAAATATTAAGATTAATGCTATTTTAAGATGTGGTTTTTGCAAAAACCACATCTTAAAACATAAATTGATAACTGTTTTTTTTTTGTAAGCCATACACTTTAACTTTTAACCTTTATCCTTTAACTTTTTATACTAGAGTATTCCTAGTTTTCTTCATATGATTTTAATTATTCAATACTGAAAATAAATCTGTATTACAGAAAAGGATATGATTTATTTATTTATATTATTATATGATATAAATAAAATTGTTATATAATATCTGTATGATCATTCAAGTCAAATTAGCTGGTTATTTCATTCTACATTGTATTTCAAACATTCATACAATATCACTAAGTTCGCTCTCATTAGAACATAGGTCATAGGTCATAACATTATGGAGAAATCTCATGCATAGTTTCCTTATATTTTCCTTCCTTGGGCTTTTGAAGAATGACTTCTCCAAAAGCCCAAGGTTACATGCATAAGAGGTAAATCCTGACAAATGCGAAAGGAAGGAAACTCCAGCTCGTTACAATTGTATTAATATATTATAATTGATAATTATGATTTTAATTAATTACGCAAATGCTCAAATATATTATTATTTGATTCTTTTTTTTTTTTTACATTTTCAATCTTTTTGGCATTTTATATAATTTTTATATTTTTCTTTTTTATATGGTATTTCATATTACTTGATGTTAAATGTAATTCTGACTAAATTTGACATTGTACATTTTTGTTTTTTTTTATTGTTTCTTTTTTCAGTTTTAAATTTAATTTTCAATATTTAATTAATTTCATTTTCATTGCACTAATACATTAGGTAGTTAAACCTGTAAGGTTAGATGTAAGTTTTGAGTGAATAAATAAATAAATTTTAGATATATTAGACTTTCAAATTTTGAGTAAGGATTCTTTTACTAAAAATACAAGGTGTAAAATAAAATTTGCATTGTAACTTATTAAAGACAAATTCTCAAACAAAAACATTCACTTAAAATGTACAGCATTATTTATTCAATATAATTATCCAGAAGGATATCATCATGTACATCATAGTTCCATACATTTCTAGGTGAGAAAATTATTTAATGTCTTCTATACTATACAGAACAGCCCTTGCAGACAATTTTGCAGTCCCGTAAAATGTTGGAAATGGGACATATCACACATAACAAGTCGGCAATCCCACCCCATGGTCAAATATGCTGTACTCATACTAAACAGGACAATATCACAGAACCAGAATTTTGTAAAGGAGTTTTGGAATAAGGGTAAATATATACAATTATAAATTATAGCTAGTCAATTTTTGTTTAATACATTTAACACTTTCTTTGCGACATACAACAGTGCTGTGTATTGGGCAGTAAAACATGCTTGTGGCTTGTACAGACCAACATAATATGTACAAATCTGTATAGATTGTGGCTGAACAATAGTGTTGGATTTACGTCGGCATTTCAAGACTGGAGTTGTTATAAATGTTGTTATAATTGGAGCTTATTTGATTAAACTGAAGATACGCCAACAAATTACTGATATATTGTATTTTTTAGCATCTGTATATCGTCTATGAATACACAGATGTAATGTCCGCCCCCAGTCTTGCAGTGCTGACATAAAAACTGCACTTTAGTTCGCTCATAATCCATACAAATTTGACCGTACAACACAGGTGTGTAGGAGTCGTAAGCGTGTCGCGCTCTGAATTGTACAGCAGTGTTGTAGCCGCAGGGAAAACGTTAAATGTATAGTATTTATTTATTTTTTTCCTTTTTTTTATTGTGAAAGAGAAAGAAACGGGCATGCAGGCCACCCTGTGTTAAGTGGTCACTGCAGCCCATGAACAACCACGTCCAATCTCATATAGAACAGAAGTTCTATTTAAGAATGGACGCAGATGCATTCCTACTCTTGAGGACTAAGATGGTCACCTCCAATAATGTGTATCTGGCAACCACACCGCCCCAACGAAACACAATACATGAAGAACATGTTAATTTACGACGGGTTATGAGGGTGGCGGTGGTACCGCCCCCGACGAGCTCTAATGGCTCTACCACCTTTATTTATTTATGCAGTAATATCTCAAATATGATACATACAATTTTCAATTTCTGTTCCTTTCATTAACAAACAAACAACATGCAGATGAGCACAGCATGCTAATTTCAACTTTATGTGCTTACCTATAAATTTGATATTTAAAGAATTTTATATGGTTTTTTTATTCTGTTATTTTTCATTATTATAATTGTATTTTAAATATTGCAGCATCATTGAGAGTGACAGTGGATGGGGGAACTACGCATTGGAATACATTTTTGAGTAAACTATCAAATGCCGACCAGCAGCTCATGAAATTGCCCGATTTGATAACTGGTGACTTTGATTCAATAACAGAAGATATGTTGCAGAAGTTTAAAAAGAAAGGTTGTAAGGTGAAATTGTCTTTATTTACAAACAAGTCTTACCTTGCTCATTTTCCCATAAAAAATATGTTGATTTTCAAAGTAAGTCCAGGTGCTTGCTACAATAGGTATTACATTATAATAACACATAAATATACCTCTGATAAATATTTTTGAAAATCATGGTTATCTTAGCTATAATTACTTTAAATCACAGCTTATTTTTTTAATTATTTAGTGCCATAATGCAGAGGTTATATATATTGCTGGTTGCAAGAGGGCTGATTCACATCCCGCGCAGATAAATGCATATGCTATTCAATGCGAGAGTGCGGCTAGCATTCATGGCACTACACCATATTGGCATGATTCCTTTAAGATTGATCTTTAAGGTTGTTTTGTTTTGTTTAGGTTTTTTATATAAATAAAAACATTATGTAGACCTTATAAACAACATCCTGATATGCATGTGCTATATATTTATATATTTATATAATATCATTAATTTGTTGATTTTATAAAGTGTACCAATCAAAAGTATTGTCCTAATTTATATTATGTTTTTCTTAATCTTTACAGATATGTCATACACCAAATCAAGATTACACAGACTTTACCAAAGCAGTAATGGAAGTGAACAAATATTGCGAACAAAACAATACAGAAGTTAGTATACCCAGAAAATATAATACAAAATAACACATTGTTCTATTATTATATAAATATTAACATTTTACGCTTTGTGTGTGTAATTAGTTAGTAACTTCAACAATATAAAAAAGCTTACACACTATTTTGATGAAAAAATGTGTCTGTATTTTTACTTTTGATATTATTTTTGCCTGCAAGCTCTGGATTCTTGTTGGTGAAGATCTTTCCGCCGTTGCCAAAATTATGCATTAGATTCAAAATATTTCATTATGGTTTTGGATAAATGAAGTTCTATGATTATGTATAAAGAATTCTTTGCAGATTGATTCAAAATCTTATTGCCTTATGTTTGTATTAGTCATGTTATTTATATGTTTTGCAGATGGATCATGTCGTATCAATATGTCAAAGTTCAGGAAGAGTAGATCAAATTCTAGGTAATATTCAAACTTTACATCTAGTGAAAGAAAATCACTTACTACCTCCGAAGACAAAAGTTTACATAATGTCTGACGACAGTTTATCTTGGCTCCTGTATCCCGGTGATCACGTAATAAGCATTCCAGAGGAGACAAGAAAGCACAAGAGAGCTTGGTGCTCCCTAGTGCCTATAGGCGAAGCTTGTACGAGTGTTAAAACTAGCGGACTCAAGTGGAACTTAGGTAATGTTAGTAAATTTAAGATGATTTTTTGCCCTTTCATTTATATTTATATAAATTGTAGAACTATACATTGACAACGAGAGGTATCACCGCCGCGCACATGACCTATTCCTTGAGATTTAATTGGAAATTTATGGTTGCCGGCTACACTTATAAGGAAGATAATCCTTTTAGTCTTCAGAAGTAACAACAACTTTACATACGGCTTACAAGATACATTGATTATAAGGTAAAGTATCAGGAAAATTAATAAAGACCTTATTTCGTTTTCAGATCACGAACCACTTCAATTTGGTGTTTTAGTTAGTACATCGAATACATTTGATGGATCCGAGTTGGTCAAAATTAAATGCAGTCACACACTATTATGGTCAATGAAAGTACCTAGTGTAGCAGGTAAATGAAAAATATACTTTATGTTTTTACATAAATTAGTTATATGTTGTTGAGAAACTCTTAGGTTAAACGCTGCAGATTTTTTCGCGGAATATAAGCTTATATGCCTGCTGTATAGCAATAAATAATTTGAATTATGTTTCCTAAAAAAACGGTTACCTTAACTGTTGTTATTTTTTATCATTGCTCAATTCCAATATAACATAGTGTGGCAGAATATATAATATAACAAGATCAGAGATACAGACATCGTATGCGTGCAGAACTTGAATACATTAAATCAGTGGATTTCGCATTAAAGAAATCAGTAAACAAACAGACCGATGTTCCACTTTTATATAATAGTATGTGTGTAGGTAAAATGACAGTGTTACAATTAGTCACTAATTTTATTTCGAAAAAAAAATTGAATTTTTCTGTTTTTAGGTTAGTGGAAATCTGTAGACTTCTGCAAACATGAGAATCATCTAAGATGTTCAAGAGGATTTTTAGCTAATTTTAGAAGTTACTATAATAATTTCTTCGGAAATATTACTTGAATTGTGTGGTCATCCATAATGTCAGTGGAAAACTCCAAATAGAATTTAAGATAAATTAACCAGTAGAATGAATAATGTGTAAGTAAATTAATTTTTAGTATAAATATGAAAAATTATATAAATCTTCCTATACCATTAGGTTGTCTAGATTACATAGTTATTTTTTTGAAAAATAGAATACTAACAAAATGTTATGTGCAGGTCACAATTTATGTAGTTAAACTACGTTATGAATTGAACCTCCCTTTTTCGAGAAACAATCTTTTGAACTCGTTACTGTGGTTAAAGCAATGGGTTATGTGAGATTTTGACCCACCAAAAACCCTATAAAGTATAATTTTTACATGCACACATAAGGAAGCTATTAATTTGATACTACAAACAGATACATCAATTTTGTTTATATGTGTAGACATATCTAATACGTAATTTTAGATTTAAGGCATTGAATTTAATTCAAATTATAATTTGACCATATCGAACATACAACCCTTTTTTAACCCATTGCTAAACATGGGTCCCCAACTATAGTAAAGGTCCTAATCTTAATATAATCTTATAATGCTGCTCCAATATTTATTTTTGCATATAGTGGTCAGGCCGTATTGATGACAACCGAAAGCAACTCCTTAACAAAACTTGTTTTCCAAAACAAAGAAACGCATTTGCAATAACCACTAACTTACCATGTAACTTCCAGCTGTTCTCGAAGTTAGTAAATTACAGTTACTAGTTAAGATTAAATTTACAGCATTGCTTGTTAATAATAACTTTTAATTATGAGTGTTAAAAAAATGGATTTATAATACATTATTGTTTTTATGTGACAAACTAGGATTTTTTCATTGTTTACATGTGTTGTGAATATAAGTTCCTTTTTAGATAATGTATTTCTACCTCAGCCTTTTTATTATTATATTTTTGAACACGGTTTATTGTTTCTTTTGTGTTTGTTGTTTTTGTTTGTATCAATTAGTTATTCATTTTTATCACTCTGTTTTCTGTTCACATCTGTTTACTTTTGGCTGTTTTACAAATAAACTTTTGTTTCCATTTCAATGACATGTCAACATAATATTTCTTACAAACATTATTTTTCATAACGGTCGCTTTTTTGTACACTTTGAATACCTAACATCATTAGCTTTGTTTACATAAAATTGCCGCCACAATAGATTATTTAAAATGTAATGCTCGTACAAGGGGTAATTGAGAGCTCATTACAAGTTGTCATTTAGTTTAAATAAAAAAATATTATGCGGTAATTTATGTACATTGATTATTTCATTTGCTAACAGGAATAAATACTAAGTGATACGATTAACATTGTGAGATATCGATATAGAGAGATTGTGAGATGTAATATTTATCTGTTTACAATAATCGTAAATTATAGAATGCACTTTTAGAAATGGGGATTATTATTCAGAAAAAAATATCTTAAATTAATAATATAGTGATATTAGCTCTAATTTATTTAGATAGATAAGAGATCTATCTAAAACTTTACCTTTTTACTGACCTATCGACAATATTATCGAAGATGTGCAAATTCTACCAACCTATACTCGGCAAACTTAGAGGATATATTCCTACATATGCTGAGAGATTGAATACCCGAGCAAAGTGGATCTAGAAAGTTGATATTGATGAATAAGGTGTCATTGGTTATAACGATGTTTAGGAAAAGTAAAATTCTTCGTTTTTCTTTAAACTGATCCACTAGGCATTGATTTTATATTTGAAAAAACCTTTGTTATGTAAAGCCGCAATATACATGACAAAATAGCAAAACAATATCTTTTGTCAACTAATAGATCTCTTTTATGTCGTACCAATAGGAGCAAATCTCTACATCTGTTAAACCTTCACCAAGCTGTTCCAATATGAATTATGAAATTTTTATTATCACATTTTTTATTTCTGGTTTTGTTACCTACCTTAATAAACCTTTTGTAGGCGTGCTTTGTGCTAATTAATATAAATTTAAAAAATAGTTAAATATGGGGGTTTTAATGCGTAAATATATAGATGTTTTCTTTTAAATATGTAAAACAAATAGGAAAATTGGTACATAAATCTTTCTTATGTAAATTACATAAAAATATTAGCGTAAACTCGCGATTTTTCTCGTAAAGTAAAAAAGTATAATTTTAACTATAATTATTTTTGATCATTGCTCACTTCTAAGATAATATGGAGTAATAATACGTAACAAATGTCAAGGTTAAGAGGTACAGGCAGTGTATACAAAGTTTGATGTAGATTAAGTGGGTATCATTCAAATAACTAATTGTTCACTTAATTAAATGAATTGTATTATATGAATGTTGTTTTATGACTATTGTACTGAATAACTTGATATTATGTACGGCCATAAAAATATTTTTTTCTGTATAGTAGGTGCTATTTCTAGACATAATTTTTAGGTAAATTTAAGTGCCTGGTGGTGTGCAATGTAAATAAAGTTTTTGCATTTACAAGTTTTGACTTTTTGTGGATTATTCCAAACATATCTTGATTTTATCTCGAGTTCATTTTTGCCCGAATAATATATACATTTAGTAAATATATTTATGTACACGAATACGTTATATGATCAAAGCAACAATAAGGCAGTCACATGATGCTGCCTACATTTTAAGATGGTATACAAGCAAAGGAGCATGCTGTCCATCTGATAGTAAGTAGTTACTGCCACCCATCGGCCACTGGCGGAACCACAGATGTGTGCGCGAGCGTTCCTGAAACTCCGCCGCGCGAAGGCGAGATGTTTTTTAGTCGGTTAGAGTCATGATATAAAAATTACTTCCGCCCATAGATACTCGTAAACTTCCATATATGTAGAACACAAGTCCCACCATACAGATGAGTTGTTTCTCCTGAAGACCAAAATGGTCGTCTCATATGAAAATGAGCCCGCTACGAGTTTCTACTAAAACTTAATAATTATTTCACGGTAGAAATGTGCATGGCAGTGGTATCTCCCTGATCGCATCATGCCGAACTCAGACTAGTCTCCTCCTAATCAACTTATCCAAGCGCATCCATATTACCGGTTAAAACCATTACGTTTCAGAACCGTCTTTTTTATATTGTCTACAATCAAAGGAACAAATTATTGTCTAGTCTTACTTATAAAGGATGTTAGCTATGGCCCAACACTCATTTCATGTTCTAACTCAACTTGTCCCAAAATCGAGGGCTGCTTTAAAAGACGCGTATTTAATGTACTTGAAATCTATATTTCGGAATACAATTGGGTGTCCTTTCATGAAATTCGTATGAAATTAATATATGACCCTCTATCTAATAATCTAATCCGTTTAATAAGAGTTAAATATTAAAATTTCGAAAAGTGATTGCAATCCAGACCACCTCAGAATACACGAAGTTGTCAATGTATTTAAGATAAAAACCGATCACACATAGGTTGCTATCTGAGAATTGAATAGAAAAACTGTTGTAATGCAGCAAACAATTCACCTATCGTTAATGCTATGGTAGACTGATAGAAGATTTTCCGTCACTTGGAAAATGCGTCATGAATGCGTTGCTTGCTCTAGTTTTCTCAGAAACTAAACACCGCATGCGATAACGCTGTTTCTAAATTAAACGCACCTTCCAAACTAATATCATCAAATATATTAGTCAACAGTGAAGAGAGGTACACAAAAGCAAATTATTTATATAATCACCTCGTTAGTCTCTCATAAGATTACAAAAAATATAAATTGTTGAAACAAGATGACATTTTAATTTCATCTTACTGCATTCATACAAATTTCATTGAATACAATTCTACTTTTATATTCAGTGAAATGTAATTGTGATTCATTTTGCGTTATATTACACCTGAGCCAAATATACGATGTATTGTACGAACGTATGTAGTTTTAGCAACATGTATGTATGTATAATGTATGCTCTATGCTCGGCTAAAGCGCGCGAGGTCGGGGAGGCTGCGCAGGAGATCGCAGTGCTGCCAACGTTACGGCACGATCACGAGATATCTCTCATCTTCCTTATCATCAGCTGATGCCAGTGTAAATATCTCGCGCACGATCTCCAGTTGGTGTGGCTACTTTACGAGGGCTATTTCTTATATTGTAAGTGTACTTATTTTGTTTGTTAATTATGTATTTAGCGCAAGGTTGATTTAATTTATTCAAATGCTTACTTTTTTTTTTACTTTAATAAAAGACGGTTTGTAACCAACGCAGGGTCCAATTAACTTTGCTATTACAATCTAAAGAAATTTACCGATACGATATGTAAAAATTATACTCCGAGGTTTATACCCTATGTAGCTGTAGATATTAGTTAGCTATAGATGAAGTCACCCATGCGAATTATGCTGTCGCGTAAGTTCAAATTTTTGCGCCTTAGGGGAGAATCTGTCAATGAGCACTGAGCGAATTAATGCGATAATCGCATCACATCACGAAGTTACTGGCGCGGTCACATGCTCGGGGGCACCAACTTAAAGAACGATCAGTTTGATCTTGCGCGTGCGTCGCGCTTAACGTGTGCCCGTGTTTCTGCGTCTACATAAACTACGATAACTGGTGCGTTATTATCAATAATTTATTTAAATACCAATGTATCTTCTAATTAATTTGGCTTACTTTAACCTACCCGTAAGTTTAATTAACCGTATAATTGCATATAATCCGACGTCTAGGTCCGATAGCGGCTACTTGAATGTTTCTTGACATTCTGTAGAATTGTTTCGCATGCCTTTCTGCATATTATACGAAAATAAAATCATTCAATCATGACACAAAATTATTATTTGTTTCTCGTGTAACTTCCAAGCAATTATCATAATTATCCTGCGGCTCCACTCCATACTAATATGTATAATAGGTTCCCTATTACAAATTCATTCAATGAACGCTTTGTTCTTTACCAAACGCTCTACATCAAATTTGTTTTATTGCCGGCATTTCAAACCATTCTTACAACTAGCCATCAATACCTAAACTAAACATAAAGTCATACGCACTGAGTAGGTGTATACCTTAAATTCATTACGTAATTATAGGCAATATTTATTCATTTGTGTACAATAACATATTTTCTTTTTTCACGATAAAAATTTTCAACTAAAAACATTTAAGCGGCTACGACTGCGTGCTTAACGAGGATTGTTTTAATAAGAGCATACATTCTTATCACCGTCATAACGTTTACAAATGCATTTCAAAATCGCACGAAACATAAAACTCACACAACATACAAATGGTAAAAATAGATAATTGTAAATGATAATGATGATGCCTTAAAATTTAGCACCTACCACAGTTAACAGTATTCAAACTATAAGACTACTTATAGGTTTATTACCTATCAGCTTGTTGAGCTAACTATTTTACTTGACGGTCTCAGACTTACGATTTGATGAGATTTTTAACAGATTTACCTAATAGAAGTAGCAAACGAGAAGGCCATGATGGTATGTAGTTACTGCCGTCGATAAGAAATTTGTTACTACTTTAATAAGATTAAAGAAAAACGAATATTCCGACGAATTGTAACAATCTTCAATTTTAGTTGATTAAGAAGGCTGACCTCATATGTTACTAACTGACCTGTTCAAACACCTGTCCATAGAAATTCACACAATAATAATTGTTACGATTAATTGCTTTAAGAAAGAATGTTTTCATTATGAGGAAGCTGATATCCACCAAGGCTTCTATAATGTTTTCCAAAGTCAAAAGCACAATTCACGAAATGTATTTGATTCTGATTCTTGTGTCTTAGAGCAGACCAATAATAAATTGATGGTTTCATCATTATTATTTAATTAAAAGTTGAAGTTATTAATTCCTCTACATCTTACAACTGTGCAAATATTTTTTATATCATTCCTGCGACACCATTAACGCTCATAAAGGTACCCGCAGATAGGTAGATACATATATGTATCTATAATTTAAATTATACATTTCCATACCAATCACAATTATTTTTAATTTACATTAAATTATTAAAATTCCTAACGGAACATATAGTAATAATAAGATTAAGCTCTATGCTTGTATATCTTACAATGTCCAATTTTATGTTACTTATAAGGTTTTTACCATAAAAATCAAAATTGATGTCGTAAGTTTAAACACAATGAGTATCTTTTAAAGAAACCAATTTTTAAAGTCACAGTTTAGATCTATTCTGCCCTTAATTTTTGCAGAGTATTCCATCCTTTTGCCCAAAAATCAAATTCTTATCTCTCTACAAGTAAACATTATATTACACTAGTAGAATAAAGAAGGCAGTACCTACTATTAAATGTAAAGCACTTTTGAATACTCGTCCAAAGATACCGTAGACGCACTAGATTTTTTTATATCTCATTTAGGTGCAAGTATTAAGTGCCATCCTAAATTAATTCTGCGTTTCTTTACTACATTATTATATAACAGTAACTCGGAATAGCAAAAGGCGGTGACATAAGAATAGACGAATATGTCTTATGAGTCGCTTTAAATAAATACTATAAAACGAAACTCATTGAGCATTTTGACCATAATGGCGTGTTATTGAATATTTATCCCGCTTAATTAAAATGCAATCCACATATGATTAAACTACAGAGAATAAATAAGTACTCAGCTAAACCATACCGCGATTCAATATTTACTTTATTACGTTAGTCACAGTCGACAGGCCTCGCCTTAGTTGTTCCGATAATTACGGAATTTACAAAGCACTCAACACACATTTAAATACCTGGATATAACTATCAGCTGCTTGTTATGCATGTCAAAGGAAAACAGTATAGGTATATGTACCTCCTAACTGCCAAAGTAGATAGGTTTATTATTGAATAAATATCTATAAATAAAAATCTATTTAAAAAAGAAGTTTGCTTTGATTTTACAGAATTCTATATTGCGGCTTTGCCTGGAAAGTATAAGCTTATATGCCTGCTCTAAAAAATTGTGTACTAATACGGAAGTTATTTTTATTTTTATTTTATATGTAATTACACTTAATTATATTAGATTAATTAATTATGTATATGTTAAAAAATATATCCATCCAACCGTCCATCATTATGAATCTACTGTTGGACATAGCCCTCCGTTAGATGGCGTTACTCAGACTGGTACTGTGCCCTCTGCATCCAGCGGTTACCCGCCATCATTCTTAGGTCATAGGTCCACTTGTTTGGGATAAGCAATGTGCTCCTTTAACCTAGACGTGGTCGCGGTCTAAGACATTTCTGCCCCATAGGTTAAAAATCTTAAAAAATATTGCACACAAAGGCGGTTTGCAAGAACTCTCTTTACGATTACTGTTTTAGTCATTACTCTATTCCAGTATAGATTGATGTATTATGATTTAAGTTTGAATGCCATTTTTGCGCTCTTTAGCTTTTAATATCCGTGCACGGTATAACTAGTGTAAGATCTTATATAACGTCATCGATTTAAGTATACCTATTGAAAGCTAATTAGATAATAATTCAGAAGTAGCAAGATTTTAGTATGTTGGAAATGATTGGAACTGACCTCGTGTATAGCTAATTTTGCATGTCAGTCTGTGGCGTAATACCCTAATATACATTTACCGATCTATTAATGGTTATATAATACCTTCTTTTGCAAGATACATGCAAAAAACAAGCGCAACAATAAATCGTAGATCAAGAAGTAGAAAAAATATTTTTGATATTTTACTTCTTCTGGCGCGTTTATTAAGGTGTAAAATTGAGATTTTGTTTCACCTAAATATAATATAGAATACGTTAAAAATATTTTTATTGAAAGCCTTATTAATAGTAAAATAGGCAAAAAGTACATAAAGCTTATAGTCTCAGACATTAATAAAAGCTTCAAGATATAAGGTTAACTATTGGTATTTTTTTAAGCACATAGGTAGAAATTATTATGATATTCCTTTTAACCACGCTAATAAAGTTTCTGTTTTAAGGCTTATACACTTGGACGTGTGCTTAAACACTTACTTTATGTATTTAGTACATAAATATAATACATTGCGTAGAACAAATATCGAGATAAGGTTGCTACCGAGACAACTATTCTTAAACCGAGTGATCTTTAGGAATAAAGAATTCGATTGTTATCTTAACTTCGAAGATATGTAACTATATCAAGATAATATATACCTACCATTTATCTTTAGACATTGATTTTGTTACTGCACGTGATACTCTAGTAAAAACTTATCTACACATCTAATACTTTAGAATACATAAAATGTTCAAAACCTAAATAAAGTATGAGCTTCAATCTATCATTTCAAAAAATATTCTTCTGAGCTTTAAAAGAACGGTTGAAAAAATTTTTGTCATTCTGTGAAAAGTAATAAAAAAAGATCAACCAAACAAAGTCTATAAATTTGTATTTGTAAATATAAAAGAAAAAAAGGATCAAACAGGTTATGTGATCTGATGGATAATTTCCGCAAATCAATAAATTGTTATTTTTTCAGACAGCTAAGCTAAGCCTAATTAAGATATGAAATATATTCCCATATAATGATGAATTATTTAAGAAATTTGTATAATTATTTAGGTATACGTAGTATCTAGTACTACATTACATTTATGATAAGTATTCTATATTACTTGACTTGACTTCGTTCGCCCACAAAATTTTGTTAGTTTACTTTTTCCATTCCATATGTTTATATTTAGTCTAACTTTTCGGAGTAGATACCGACTGTTGAATAATTGCATATTGGAAGCTTGCATCTGATATTCATCATAACAAAGTTCACCTTGAAATGGCGACTGACTACTAAAAGGGCAAATGTTGACTTGTATGGGTGTAACGCCCACTTACCGAAACCACTGAACAGTGAGAATGGTAAATACCCGTTTGATTTTCTTTTATGCGATTTCTTTGCCAACAAGTGCAATACGTAATAAAAAGGAAATTGGGGTTGACGTATATGTCTTTCGAAGCAACGAAGCGTATTTCGTACTTTGTCACTAGAGGTCACCCATTCAAGTCTCAACGCGCTCGATACTGCTTAACTCTTTCACTGTGGCGCTTATATATTATATCTGGTCAGCGTTGCGGGAGGCGGACTAAACTGGAGCTTATTTCTCTAGACTGACGCCGCGCTGACAAAGTACTTAAATATTGTTTTTATTAGCATCTGTATATCATCTACGAGTACACAGAAGTAATGTCAGCTGCCAGTCTTGTGAAGCTGATGTAAACACAGCACTTGTGTTTGCCCGTAATCCATACAGATTTGTATGTACAACATTGGTGTGAACAAGCCGCAAGCGCGTTGCGCTGCGCAGTACACAGTAGTGTTTTACGCCGCAGGAAGAGTGTTTTTTTTCCAATCGTTCTACACCAGCCATACGCTTTATCTATGTTTACATGTGACTATAGTTTAAACGAAAACCACTCAAAATCTTTTACTATGATTATCTTTTACTATGATTGCAAGGTCGTTTCTGCCACGGACGTGCAAGATGTGGAATGAACTTCCTCCTGAGGTATTCCCGGAGCACTATGACATGGGGCTCTTCAACAAAGGTGCAAAAAGGGCTCTCCTTCAAAGCGGGCGATGCATTGGCGATTCCTCTGGTGTTGCAAACGTCCATCCGCGACAGTGATTGCTTTCCATCAGACATGTCTATAGCAGACATGTTTGGACCTCAATATGTTTTCGTCGACAATAATGCATCCAAAATGTTACGATCTAAGAATAAACGGAGGATAATGAACGGGCTTCCGCAATATCAAAGGTCACATAATCGGAAATCAGATAAAGAACACCGGAACTCGCCAGCGCTTGTCTGGTGACCTCTATAACACATACATATCCACTTGTTCATATAGACCTATATAGATACGTGTCGATATTTTAAATGCACTGTATGAAGGCAACCTTCAGGAAAAACTGTTCTGACTTACCTTCTTATTCATTTATTCATTGGTATAAATCTTTCGTATTTTATACATGAACGAATTTTCGTATTTTATTGTGAATTTGATTTAAATTTCTCTAATGTATTATGAGATACAAAGGAAGCGTATCATAAAAATAATAATATACCTATTTACAATGATGAGAATCTTAAAAATAATTGTAATAAATTGTAGAAGCCTAACCTAAACAATTTAAAGAGAGTCCGTGCTCCGGCGGTATAGTTCCAAGAACGCTAGCTGCATTCCCGCGTTGAATAGCAATTGCAATTCTCGGCGTCGGATATGAACCAGCCTTCTCGTCACCGGCTGCGTTGATCAAACGTGATACCGATTGTAGTATTTGATTTAAATTGCAAATTAATTACAATAATAAAAAATTAAGCCTTTTATAAAAGCTACATCCAAACAATCTAAAGGAAGTCCATGTCTATTTTCTTATTTTATATGAATTTATAATAAACCCATTTTGCTTATGGGACTACTCGTATGTGACAGGCTATTAAATATTCAGTCAGTTTAATTTTCCATTTTTTTATTGTAGCTCAACCTAACGAAGTAATTAGATGAATAATATATGTATATATGTACACCTATTACATTTACTGGCGTTGGATTAGTCATGAAAAACTCATTTTTAATACTGACAATGAGTTATTTATAAATACGTATAAGTAGGTGATCAAGATCAACAATACTATTATACATTTCTGTACAATAACCAAAAATATTATGCACATAAATATTGAGCAGGTAGTTAATTGATCTATGTATTTAGGACCAAAAAATATATTGTAAATCTTTTTTTTATGTGAGAAGACTAGCAAACGAGCATGCAAACCACCTGATGTTAATTAGTCGCAGCCAATAGACATCAACGTACAACCACAAACACGACCGAAATCCTATCTTAGCTCGAACGTAGATACTTTGCTACTCCTGAGGACTAAGATGGTCGCCTCGCTTCAAAGTGTAACCGGCAACCGCACCTCTCCAACCGAAAAATAAATAATGATATACGGCGGATTATGAGGGCGGCGGTGGTACCTCCCCGGCCGAACTATAGTTCTCCCACCTGTAAATGAATGTTGTAATTCAATACACATCACATTGTTTTATTACTTTAGCCGTAGATCTTTAAATAAAAATTCTAAAAAGTCTGTTAGTTACGAGGAAAATCATCAATAAGTTTCCGAACTTAGTTATCTATTCTAATACGTGATGCCTAACTATACCTACTGAAAATGCTTGAAGAGTAGTGAATTGAATAACAGATTTAGAACAGCTCACCTCTTTCTGCCTGTGATGTTTATTTGCAAAAACTTTGTTTGCCCCATGATTTAATGCATACCAATATAATATCGATATTTACAACGTTCTTTTTAAACTATTCTCTTCTCACAAGTTGTTTGGACGATATAGTTTTATAGCGATACCTATTTCAACATAATATATAACGTAGCATACCTTTTCTATGAGAGCAACTATAATTATGCGATGTCGTACTTAACTCTTCGTCAAGGATTGATTTAAGGATTGAGTGCCGAGAGTCTTTTTCCGCCGGCTTTTTTCTCCCGGTCTACCTTAGCCAACAGGGCGCTCAAAGCCGATGTAT
>DWON01000960.1:0-27571 GCA_018251015.1 Phocides pigmalion okeechobee | reverse complement strand
AATGTATTAAAACATATATTATTTTTCCAAGCGACGTTTTAAATTAATTGTAATGTGCTAATGGGCCTAAATAATTTATTTTTATTATTTATATTAAAACAATAGCTACGAAAATGCATTTCAATTTGATAATTTCTATTTTAGCGCCAAACCATTGTGGAACTTATTAAGTAATACCTACTTCCTACAACAATTATTATATTATTATAGAATAATTATACTATAAGGTAAATGTTTTTTCGTAATTAGAATGTAGAGGCAACATTGCCAAATCTAATCTTACCTCATAACAGAAGTGTTGTCGTAAAGAACCCTATTTAGGGTCGACTACAGATATCTATGCGCGAGTATGAAACCTCTGGTGGATTGCATACTCATTAGCTACTTGTATGCTATAAAAACTACATAATGCCGTGTCACTAATGTTTTTCTGTGACGTTTCAGATTTACCCTTTGCAACAGTTCATGAATGCCGTACAAATTAACATCACACTCGTTCTGCCCCTCCTCCTTGTCTTCACGGCCGAGTTAATAGTGGCGTTGAAACGAGTTCAAGAATTTATGTCTCTAGGTACAAACTTTATCATTTTGTAAACCCTTTGCTACACTCATAGCCAATTACTTGAATTCCGTGTGTCGTTGATACCCTACACACGTACAACAGAAACACCCAGACTCAGAGCGATCCACCGATGTTCTATCTATGATTATTTTCTAATCGAATGCGAAGTATCGACGTGTCTAACAGATATGACTCATTGAGGTGGACTTGTGTTTTTTATTTCACTTTTTTTATTTAAAATGTCAATCATTTTATTTTATGAGCACACGTATTGGATAATTGCCAGTTTGGGGATCAAACGCGTAATTCTTTTTTTCAGTATCTTTCAGTCGTGTAAAAAGGTTTTTATTTCACATTATTTTAAATTAGGTTAGGTTATCATTATAAGCTTATCAAAAATTGTGTAATAATATTTAGCTCAAGGGCATCGTATTCTAATTTTATAAAACTAGGTGATACCCGTTATTTCGTTTGCATTGTTTATCATATTAACACTATAAAACTTGCCCATCGGTAAATAACACACATCGCTGAACACTATACGTTCAGTGCTTATAAAACCGTAGTTACAAATTAATAAACACAACTAAAAATTCAGTGCCTTTAGTGTTTTTTAGATACGTAACCTTATTCTAAGAGGGAAATCTTAAAAAATATAAAAATGCATCAAGTCGATACTTACGCGCATCATTATGCGCACACAACGGCAGACGGCTATCATTTTGTTTATATAAATACATGCAACTTTATTTATTGTCATATTGCGAGTTGACTTTCATGTAATATAATAATATGTAATAAATAATCTCTTTGTATCTCTTGATATCATAGAATAAATAAAATCTTTATGCAACGGCAATATTTCTTTGTGATAGTGTCTTCTTAGGCTCAGTAAAACAAACGATCTTGCGTATGGAATATCATAATATTGTAATGAGGCAAATATTGCTCGTTAGGTAATCGGGCGAACTATTGGACTATTTCTAATACAGACACACTCACACACACATATGTGTGTATGTGTGTGTGTGTGTGTGTGTGTGTGTGTGTATTGGTACCGCCTTCAAAATGTAAAAAAGGCCAACTCAATTTTTAAGACAATGAACCTTGGATGGATGTGACAGTTTGTGGTAGATAACCACACCTCACCTCGCTGGCTGACTTTACTTACCTTAGGTCTTAGGTATAGCAACGCAGCGATCAACTTTTGACTAAACTTCTATTACATGTGGAATCCTCAAGTAGGTCGAACTTGTATAGATCGACCCTTACCATCGTCATACCCATTTCTAGACTAAATCAGTTTTTGAGTTTTATACAAATAACTTGATTATTTGAGTAACTTACAAATGGACGACCATCTTAGTCCTCAGAATTAGAAATTCATCTCTGATTGAATTTATGCAGGACTCCTGCCATAATGATTTGTTGGAGCGGTGACCACTCTTGTCACCAAGTGGCTGCTTTTTGTATCTTCGTTGATATAAAATAGCAAGGAAGAAAAATAAAACTAACATCGATGTTACAAAGCAATTAAAATACTTAAATCATATTTTATACGTACTGGTCTATTATGAAGGATGTACTCTAGTCCCCCACTCTGGCGAAGTGCAAGTTTGTAAACAATGCACTTTACAAGGGTATGTTCTCTCACCGTCAACGATAAATTTTACATACGTATAGCTTCGAGACATTCGCGCCTGTAATTCGAAGCTTGTATTTAATGTACCTATGATGAAAATCTTAAAACTAATTATAATAAAAGCCAAACCTAAACAATGTAAAGGGAATTCGTGCCCATGCGGCATGGTTCTAAGAGCACTAGCTGCATTCCCACGTTGTACCTTAAATTATATATCTATTGCATATTAAATATGTATTGGGTGATGGTTAAATACCAGGTTCCCAAAGCAATCGTCCCCATGTTTGCCCTGTTGTAAAAACTAACTGATACTACTATTAGCTGTCATTGTCTGATTCTGAATTTGTTTTGTAATTTTCCTACCAATTTTTCTCCTAATATAAAAAAAATCTGAATTGTTAACCTTCCAGTTTCTTCCTATGAATACTCAAAATTTTATTCAATAATATTGGGTTTGCTGTTCAAACTACTAATTACTTTTAATCAATAGAACAGAAACAGCATAATAGCTGCAAAAAGATTTATTGGTTATAGGCTCTTAAAACGCCAGTATAGAGGCTTGTATCTTGCTGTTATGCAATACGAAAATTCATGCAAAATACCAGAACAGAGACTAAGAAATCTGCTGGTAATAAGTTTGGCGTATTAAGACAACGAGTCGTTGGCATGAACTTCTTGTTCCGTGCCAAGCTGAACATTTTTGGGGTTCCCCATATCGTAGTGGAAAACCCAACCGTTAAAATATCACTCATGAGCCCGTGTTAGTCACAGACGATTTAATCAAAGTGAAACTTGACATTATTATATTTATTATCATTCAAATTTTTCGCATCGTTCTTACGTTTATAACTACAAATTTATGTGAATAAACATTGCAAGCATTTGAGATCTACGTTCATTATCAAGTCATCACTCTCCCTCTCCTGGACAGTGGTCTCCAGTCAGAATGCGGCGGGTTCACAGACCTTTCGTTTGACTGCACTTTTGTTGGTTGTTTTATCGTACAGAAATAAAATTATTAATTTCGTATTTCAAATAGCTACGGAATCATCTACATGGAAGCCAACAGGAGCTTGACCGAATTTTTTATTTTATATTTATAGATGACAGATCCGACTTGGTGGCGAGTCCAGTGGCGCCGACCACTCTGTTCCGGAATGTTACGGGTAGTTTCAAGCAGAATGAAAAACACGAGGCAGCCACAGTTCGACCACTCTCCTATCATCACAAGCCCGATTTTATTAGCAACGGCTTAAATAATGGTAGGTATCATCATGTGTAACATTGATTTCGAAGATATTCTTAATTTTGAATAGCTGGTAAACATTTTATAAGGTCTGTTGCGACAAATTTAAATTCATAATTATCTTCCGTATAACGGAATTTGAGATCACTTTTTGATTTTTGTTCTTTTTTTGTTTTCTTTGCGAAGAAAAATAATGAAACATTTGTTTTTGTTTATTATAATTAAAAAAAATGTATTTATATAAAATTCTTAAGAACAAAATAAAGTAATTTATATTGTTAAAGGAATGCTCACATAATAATGTTATTAGTTTTCATATAAGCTTGTAAACTAGCGGTAAAATTCACAATTGGAACCATTCATCATACAACTTATACCTGTTACTTATACTTATATCTGTACCTATACCAGCCTCATAAATACTACGTACATTAGACGTTATTTTTTAAACTATACTTTACTATGATATTAAATATATCAAACGTTATGTCATTTCCAGTCGCGAGTTCAGATCCATTAGCAATGCGACTGACTGCTAAATGCCAGGCTTGCAAATCCTAAACTACAGTAGACTTTATTTTATTGAAAATATCACTTATTTTAATATTAGATTTAGTCGAACTGAATCCAACACCAAAATGCGGAAAGAATTGAGTTTTTCTCACGAAAGCAATAGGACTTTTAATATATTTTTTATTATTTTATTATGAATTTGTGCATTTTTCAATTAAGGTTTCCCAGTGAACAGACAGTTGGGCCGAAGCATTTCTCATCCCAACGATACAGTGATACAGCTTAGCGACGTGACTGCTAGTTGGACCGGCGACCCTAATATGATAGCGCTGAGGAATATCTCCCTACGCATACGCAGAGGGAAACTGTGTGCTATTATTGGGGCTGTGGGCTCTGGAAAAGTAAGTTCTTAAAAGTTATATGTTATCGATCCATCCATTAGCTTTTTTAGGTTCACTATTGGATGTACACCTAATTGACTCCAATACAATCCTCCTATGCGCTCTGAACTCATATATTTTCCATTATCTTATTAAGATCATCGATTTCTCTGGATGGGTGGCCTGTAGTACTCTCCTTTCCCTTTTTAAAATTAAAACATATGTATATATATAATATATGTTTGTAAGCGTTCCGGTTCAAAAGGCTTAAATATTGAATAATCCAAGCTATTAAAGTAATTAGTGGTTCAAAATATTTTTTTTCAATCCTGGCGAAGATCCGTCAAAGTTGGTTCTGCTATGACATGTGCCACTAAAAATAAGATAGACAAATAAGTAATTTTAAATATTTTAATATAATTACAACTTTAAAATCAGTTATTATGAAATATAACCCAAATTTCTATTAGAAAAATCACACAAAATAAGTGGCTACATATTTTATAAACGAGTAAAAGTCATTTCAACGAAAAGTATCGGTTTTGGATATTATAACGACACCAGTAAACGACGTACCCGTGAGACCAGTGACCCAAATCTGCTGCCACTCGGAATCATCTCTACGCATTCGCAGGGGATCTAGAGTATGCGCCATTGGGTAGAGCGCTTAGCGGTGTAAGCTCGCTAAAGAGGCATACAAAAGTATTTATTCGGAGATGCATTTTTATTGTTTAGTTATTTTTATGCCACAATATTTTCTATTTCTGATTACTACTTACATACGACATAATGAATCCAATCTTTGGTAGCCATTCTCGAATATATGTACCTCAAATTTGAAAAAGCATTTATTGGCAGACAGTTTCTATACTGTGCGAGTTCTAGGATCTATATACTAGTACAGTAGTAATCCTATTAATCATATTTTAAGTATATAGTAGTTACTAAAGATTTTATTTATTTATGTATCGATGTATAATATGTAATATATCTTTTTGACCTAATTGTGGAAGGCCTGGCATACTCGACAACGCTGATCCATTGCTTACTGAAAACATAACTATTTATTATTATGTGTATATATTTAACCTATTTTAAATATTAATTTCATTCATTAAGTACAAATATGTGAATGGAAACAAACGTTGACCAAAAATGTCCTTAGGTATTCCATAATATCATTGACCTAATTGGCATAGTTTACCTATTGTAATTTCATGTAAGCTCGCTAATTAGAAGCTTTCACCCGTACAAAGCTTTCTTGAGCTCTACATATTTGCTAGCTATGCGACAAATGTTTCAGGGAAAATTCTACACAGGTATTTCTTTATGACCAAAAAAAAATTTTAGTATGTGTTATCAAATTGCTCGATCTACGCACGCTTTGTGGAATAAGCCGATTCATTACATCTCAAAGTCTCAGGTGTAATGGATTACGCAAAAGAGATAAACGCGTTTGATACTATCAATATGTAAGATTAATTTATATTTGAGAAAAAAAAAAATGTTTATATTTCTTTTGGCTGATTTTATTATTTGTGGCCGTATATTTCCGTAAAAATATACAAGCTTATTATATATTATAATATTTATCTTCGGTAAATTATAATAAAAAACTGTGCTCAATGATTATAATTACCATTAAAAGTTTTTTTATTAAGTTGTGCAGATTTCGATATTTTATATCGTATCAAAGGTAACAGTGAATAGGAAAAACATTCATATAAAACATAATTATAAAATTCAAGACAAAAATATTAGTGATATACCTATACTTATTATTACAATCTCGTTAATGTTTCCGAAATCTTAAATTCGTTTAATTTTTATTTACATGTTTAAAAATGTAATACTAGTACTTACTATATTCAAATATTCTGTCTAAATAAATTTGACGTTGGTACCATTCCAGAATACTCTGAATTTCGTTATTACCCAATTCATTTCAGATAATAATTCTGAGTAGTTATGTAATATTCAATATAGGGTTAACCCGCTGTTGATAGAATCATCTGCATTTGAATAAAACTTTGCTAGTCAAAATAGATTATTTGAACTATAATTGCAAGTCAAGTGGTTCTGATAACTAGTTCCTAGTTCATTTGTTATTATTACTTTGGTCTACTTCTAACTTGTGAGCTGAATAGTTGATATGTATAGTTGGTAAAATATAGAATGTGTATTAAAATCATATTTATTGGACAATCAGATTGTCAATGTTAGAAGAATACTAAATGGGCATGCAGGCCATCATAACTCCCACATACAACTTCAAACAACATGGAAATCGTATTTGAAATTTTATTATTAAAGATTTATTTAAGTGTAGCAGGCCACTAAACCCACACGATCGAACCCTAATCGAAACACAAGAATTGCTTCATGACTGATTATGAGGATCACGGTCCCTAGTCGAATAACCTCTTTTCCTATCCTTACATTTATACAAATAAATAATAGTACAACATGGGATCGAGACTAGATTTTTATTTATTGTACCAAATATATTTAATTTATAAATTCGTTAGATAATATATCAGCGTTTACCAAATTTGTATTATTCATGAGTAACGTTCGTTGTTTTCAGTCTTCGATGCTTCAGCTGCTGTTAAAGGAGTTGCCTGCAGCGTCTGGCACGGTTTCAGTATCCGGGAACATTTCCTACGCGTGCCAAGAGGCGTGGCTTTTCCCGAGCACTGTTCGAGAAAACATTTTGTTCGGCTTGTCCTATGACCCCGATAAATATAAAAGGGTATGTAATACAGCACAGAATGTTAAATATCATAGAGACAGAAAAAACAAATCGTTTTTCAGATCAAATTCATTAAAATATTCTTATATGTTCTAGACTTAGATGTTTTGGATAGAATAATGAAATTTAAAAATACAGTTCGATTGAATGAAAATGTGAGTTACAAATAAAACTTAAATTAGTGGAGTAAGTGGAGCTAGAGCTACTTTAGACCAAACTTTTTAATCATTTAATTATTGTTATAATAAGCTTTTTGCGTTTTGCCGTACTACATATGCCAAAAATACTACCTATCCATTAACCTTTTGTGAACATATCTGAATTCTGATTATTATTGAAAGAAAATCTGATTAATTAAATATTTGCTTTTTGTATGTTACAAGGTCATCTAATACGATACTGGTACATAACTAGCTCGCATTGGACGAATCGACATTGTTTGTTGAAATTATTTTACAATCTACTTTTGTATCGAGTCTCTATTACATTACGCGGCGTTTATATTCAAAGCGAAGATAGCTGAGTATCTTAAGTGCATTTCATTCTAGGTATGCAGAGCATGCTGCTTGGAAAAAGATTTTAAGCAATTCCCTTACGGCGATCAGACCATAGTGGGGGAGAGAGGGGTGTCGCTGTCGGGGGGTCAGCGCGCCAGAATCAATTTGGCTCGAGCAGTCTACAGAGAAGTAATTGATTTTTTATTTGTTCTCCAAACAAACTCATATTGTAACGAAAAAGCCACATAGCTCTCCTTTTCAGAAAGCAATTAAGTGAAAATTGCAAATAATACAATAAATAGTTTCGTTACAAGATTGGCTATAGAATAGTCCTGGGAATTGGAAAATTGTAACAAGTTCGATATATAACAAGGTATTACGCTGGGGAATTGCAAGGATAAGAGTTAGGTCATAGACCTCCACGCTGGCCAAATTCCGATTGGTAGCGTTCATACGCCTTTGCGAACTTTACGGAGAACTCTCGTCTATCTTTTCCTTCATTAGTAAAGTATAATTATTGATTAATGATCACAATTCATATTAAAAATTGTATATAGAATTGTATGTAGTTAGATTCTCACAGTACCATCTCTACACCTATTCTTGCCATATATCAGCATCGTAAGACGCTGATATATTTTCGTTTGAATAGAGTAAGAAAGATACATTTAAGTAAAGTATTTAAACTTAGTCCTCAAGGGAAGTGCCGCAACTGTGGCTTAGCTCCATTACGATTTGAGTCTGCATTTCAAACAAGTAGAAGGCACGCTAATTTGCTATTCAAATAATTTTACTGTTTTCAACTTTTCCTTGTTAAAATAAATAAGATAATAAAAAATAATGAAATTCATTGTCTTTATCTTTGTGTGATGCAATGCAGTACTTATACTTGGGTGCTACTCTGAAGGGTGTTTGTAAAGCACTTGTGAACTAGATTTTCCAACTTATTTTTGAATTAAGAGTACAATGACCTTGTTTATATGGGATTCTTGTTTATAGCCACAATATTTTCTATTTCTGACTTAATTTAATTTAATTTCTGATTTTCCTGGTAATAGACGATTACATGTTTATTGGCTTTGGCTAAAGAAAAAAATGATATTTGCCTTTGAGGTTAGATGTGAATGCCCTTATGTATATGGGGCTTGTCTATGATATGATAATGTCTTAGATGATTCTTAGATAAAATCTGTTGATGCAAAAAGTTGACTGATAAAGTATGCTTTTAGCCGCCTCTTCGTACCAAATTTTGTATTACGTTTAATAAGTTATAAATGAATAATTAATATTAATATTTTATGAAAATTGTGTGTGATATGGTCTCTACAGCGATACCAACATCGTAGAGATCACATTCACAATTTTTGTCTGTCGTTTTTTCTTTGTCATCCGAAAACCGACTGTTTTGATTGATAAGTTGATTGTTATTTCTCGAAAATAAGACCGGCCGACTAATTTATATGAAATATTATTTGTTATAGCCTTTACTTTGAGGCATCATTTTGGATACTGTTACGCAATTTCATTGTAACTCAATATTAAGCTATTTATGCAGACATACCTATAAATATTACCTATAAATACTTTATCTACATTTGTAATGTTTACTTCCCATAAAAACAAATCCTTAAAATTGGTGTGAACAAATTTGTAGGTATGGCTAGTTAAACAACTAAGATTGCTATTGAGTGTTGACGAATAAGCGAGAGACGTTAATATTTCTGTAGACTAACATGTTCGCGTTTCCATTTTAATTAGTGAAGTGCATCTGTATTATTTTGGTTGCAGGCTGACATCTACTTGATGGACGACCCACTTTCGGCGGTTGACGCGAACGTTGGTCGCGAGTTGTTTGAGGGGTGCATTAATGGGTATCTGCGAGGCCGCACGAGGATCCTCGTCACACACCAGATCCACTTCTTGAAGGCAGCCGACGTCATCATCGTGTTGAATGAGGTTTATTAGCTGTTTTACTGCAAATGGATATGAAGTTAGTGTTTTAATGAAGATGAATTTGAAATAATTTTTGTACCGAAATATTTATTTGATTCTTTGTACCATTTGTTCCCTCGTAGATTTCGTACATCTTTGACAACTAAAATTAAAAAAAATACGTAACTACAATTTTAAACAAGGTCTTAAGAGCAATAATCTGTATATAAATTCTGTTTAATATCGGTTATATTTGTTAAAAAAAATGTTGGTGAGAAAGATATGTTCTACACCTTTCTGCATTTTCGGTACCATCAGTTATGATTTCCCACCGCCAGGTGACCTACTTTTTGCGGAAGTGGACGTTAACCTCAAAAATGCTTTGAGGGTTGCGTTAACGGTAGTAATAAAATTTGATTACATTGTTCTGTTGGTTTTTTGCATAACTAGTCGTACCTGCGACTACGTCTGCGTGAATTTTACGAGAAAATAATGAGTTTTTCACACTCACAGCCTGTGTCGTGAGGGCCATTGCTACATGTAACGACTAATACATAAAATTGTAGACCAACAAAAGAAACCTAAATTGATTATTCCAATGTGGAATTGAAACTGGAACCTTCGAGCGGTATAGTTATAGTTGCGTTGCGGACGTCGTTTAGTAATAAATAAATAAAAAGAAACCCAGACAGCGTAAAAAATTATACCTTGCATGTTTGCTTTCTTTAAATGTGACAAATAAAATAAGTTTCATACAAATGTGTGAACTGAGTTTTATCTTATAGATAAAATTTTCGAAAATCATCTAAATGTGTAATTTTAAATTAACATTATCGTGGAATTTATACATTTTATTATATATCTGGTACCGACGGTAAACGATTTTTTATTTTTGATTGCTGATATTTCGAAATTGAATGGCTTGTGGTCACGGCAAAATTGTGTATTATGGAATTGATCTCTGCATAGTTAATTATGGAAATTACATTTTCTATTATTAGAAGAATAAAACATTTAAATGACTATTAGACTACCTTCATGTCTCATTCCGAGTATTATTATACGTACAGATGTATAGATAGAAAACATAGACCGATAATATAGAATTAGTGAAGTCTTTAATTAGCATTATATGCTTTCATATTATATTTTATTTATTTATTTTGTTATATTTGTTTCTTATGTAGACATATTTTTCAGGGAAGTATAGAAAACATGGGAACGTTTAACGAACTCGTTTCATCAGGGAAGGACTTCGCCATGATGCTCGCGACTTTACAGGAAGGCAAAGACAAGGATTCTGAAAGCGTCGGTTCTGGGGTAAGTACGATAATTGATTTTAACGATGGCAACTTCGTCCTTTGAGGACAGATGTCCTACCAAGTAATACAACTAAGCAATAATTTTTCATGGCAGTTGTAGTCATCTATTGTTAAAATCGTATTTGTAGCGTTAAACTAATTATGCATTGCATACATTACATTGAAGACTAAGATCATCGCCTCAGACGTACTTATTACGTCTTTCCATCGGACGGTTTTAAATGCTTTACGTCAGAAATGCGTGTTGCTACCTTCGCGGTCGAACTATGAAGAATGTCAAAAAATAAGTCGAACCGAAGCGAAAACGATTAACGAAGCATCAATTACACAAAATTAATTCAGTATGTTACAACAGGCAACGGAAGAGAAAGAAAAAGTAGGAATGCTGAGAAGCACTTCAACCTTGTCGGCGAGTGAAGGAGAGGAGCTGCCCCAGTTCGAGGCGCAGCAGATTGCTGCCGAAGAGAAGCAGTCCGGTAATCTGCGCTGGGACGTGATCTCGGCGTACTTCACCGCCGGCGGCAACGTCTGCTTCATCCTGTTCACCGCCTTCATGATCCTGATCACGGCAGCGTGCGCGGCCGGCGCCGATTACTGGATTAGTTTCTGGTATATATATGTTTATATAATAGAAGAAACGTACGCAAGTTAAGAAAAGGTTAAGTCACGTAAAAATTCAAACAGGACTAAACTATGGTGTCTTAAATAGTGCGAAGATGTTACTCCTTATGATTATGATGATTGTCTCGCTTGTTATTGTAGTCCCAACCACATATGTCCAATCGAAACATAAGAATTGCTTTTTCGTGGTTTATAAGGGCGGCGGTGGCACTTTCCCACTTAAAGTATCAAGATATGTTTGCAATATGACTTACGATTACAATTTTTAGTTACCACGTCGTCTGGAGTAGGATGTCTGCCAAGCTTTCGCTAGTTGAATATGTTGGAACGTTTTTCGTTTTTCTAAATGGGTGATAATAAAGGATATGAGTTATAGCTTTGTAACATTATATCTAAATAAAAATACCTTTGATTCTTTGAATACATAATGTTAAAGGTAGCTAAATTTTTAAATGTGTACATGTTTAGTAGATCAAAACAATGACATGTAAAAGAGACTTGTCGAAAAAAGGGCAAAAATAGCGAAGTAATTTGCGAATGAATACATATTATCTCGTTTTTGTACTCTTCAGTAGAGTAAAACGCGAGCTTGTTGTATTTTCGCGAGAAGAGTTATGTAACAGAAGAAACAAAGCTGAATGCAGTATTCCTGATGTTAAGTGCTTACTCAAACCAAACAATATTACCCAGCTTTATAAAAGTGCTTCTTGACTGTCTAATTATCGACATTTGAACAATTAATATGCATACATTATAATAAGTATTATAGGTAATTACTTGTGCAGTATATAGTGATATCAAAGTGTATAGTGACATGATTTTTTTATGTGAGTAGAGTAGCAAACGAGCATGCAAACCAGCCGATATTAAGTAGTTGCAGTCCATTGACATCCACGTATAACCACATACACGGTCGAAATTCTACTTGAGCTCGAATGAAGAGACATTGCTGCTCCTGAGGACTAAAATGTTCGCCTCGCTTCAAAGTGTAGCCGGCAACGACACCTCTCCAACCGAAACATAAATAACGCTTTACGGCGAATTTTGAGGGCGGCGGTGGTACTTCCCCGGTCGAATTATAGTTATACCTTTAAATATATCTATGATAAGTATGATATTTATAAGTATGATATGACAGGACTTATCTTATTATCGTGTTTTAAATAAACGTAGGCTAAACTAAACGCTAAAATTTTTCAAACATTTGTAACCATAGACGTACTATAGAAGACTAATCGTCATTTCTTGACGTTGCCTTTGTTGACTTTGAAAAATTGATCTTTTCGTGCTCCCTGTTAGGTTACCCCATGTCAGGCAAACCTCTGTACTTTGTAAACAAAGAAGTTTAAGGGTTCAGTTATTAAATTTTTGGTTCTAAATAAATTTTATCATATAAGTAATAATTTCAATTTAAAACTCGTTGAGATTAACCAAAATACAGTTATATCCATTTCTAACAAGAAGCAACTGTTGTGTTGCGGTGGAAGCGTTTCCGCTTCAATTATATGTGAGGCAATCACCTATATAAAGATGGGAGAACTATAGTTCGATCGGGGAGGTACCACCGCTGCTCTCATAATCCGCTGGAAGCATTACTCGTGTTTCGGTTAGAGAGGTGCGGTTGCCGGCTATACTTTGAAGCGAGGCGACCTCCTAGTCCTCAGGAGTAGCAACGCATCTACGTTTGAGCTCAGATAGGATTTCGGTCGTATTTGTGGTTATACGTGGATGTTTATGGGCTGCAACTACATAACATAAGGTGGTTTGCATGCTCGTTTGCTACTCTTCTCACACAAAAAACCTTAGTTGTTAGGCAAAACAAGCCATCTGTGATCGATTTCAGATATATTCCTGTTTTATATGCAGTTCACGCTCATTTGTAACTTCATTTTTTCAAATACATCACGTAGTTAACCTAAATATATAAAAAAATACTAATTTTGCTTTCTTCCTTAATCTAAAACCCTTTCACATAACTACCATACAGATTCAGTTGTATAAGTTATAATCAATGAACCTTGCTCTATTGTTCCAGGTCGAACCAAATGTCGATATACGAGGAGGAGATGGGTGGTGTTGATTTAGGTTAGTGTTGACGTATTCAGTAGCTATATAATGGATGGAGTCGGTATAATTTGTTGCCAAAGCCGCATTATTTCCGCAACAATGGACTATATGCCTGCAACCATCCACGAATTTAATTCTTTACAAATGTTTCTGTTTAAGCTTTGTTGGAAATATTGTATCGTCAGCACGTTATTATAACATGACTGAATATGAATCTCTTTACGCATAGTGGAGTAAAGTAGTTTTGGTTTTGTGGTTAAAATTTTATAATTTCTTTGGGGAGTCAGGGGTTCAAATTCCGGAGACGATTTGGTACCAGGGCGGACTTAATGCTAAGAAGCAGCATCGTTTGAAAACTGCCTGAAGCATGCCTGAGAGATTTTCATTATGTATTTGAAAGTGTGTGAGAGCTCCACTCTTGATGAGCTTGTCGGAACATGACTTACAGTTTCCCACTGTGAGAGAAGACACATGCAAATGAGCACTGAACTAAGTAACGAAAAAAATAATTTCAATTGAGATAACAGTATTTTTTAAATTTTTCAAAAAATTGCTGCTGGTGACAAGAGGACTGGTTCATGTCTCGTGCAGAGAATTGCTATGGGTATTCTGCGCGGATGTGCCGCTTTTTTGGCATCATTCCACATGGGCGCGGTCTCTTATATTTTGCGAACAAAGCCTTCTATAAATTCGATAAGTAGGCCAAATGCGAATTGCTAGAATTCAGACACCTTTAAAAACATTATAAGAACTTACAAAAATATAGGACTCTCTACAATTAGTTCTTCGCTGATTTAAAATAAGTAATAATTACTTTACGCTATAATTTTAATATAAGTTCTAATACCTACTATTATTACTTATCGATGTTCATATTTATTTACTATTTATTATAATTCAACAATCTTTTATTTCAATAACAAAAGAAGTAATTTAGAACGATTGCGTAATACATTATTAGTATATAGAACTATTTAGTTACATATACAGTTACATCATTTGGACTATTTTACCTTTGCTTTACATGAGCTTTGAAATAGATACACGTATTTTTTCAATTGCAACGGATAGAAAAGTTGCATAATAGTTCGCAGGTTTGGAATGGCAAAAATAGAAAAAGCAGTTCTGATTGATACACGTAGCACGACAGTATTTTTGGTTCAGTTATTTAAGTTACAAAATATTTCTGAAATAGAAACTATTCGAACAAAAAGTTCCTACATATATGAATGTTATCGTTTTTGCTGTAACAAACAATACTTGTAATATATATATTTACGTATAAATTTTATCTTAAAAAATTTATTTCTTAAAAAAAATTGAGGTGTTAGATGAGATGAGACAATCGCACAGCCAAAACAGCTGATACTAAAATCCTGAAATTTTACAGATATTTTCTTTATACAGCATAGGTGAGCATTAAGAAAGGAAACTTAGAAATTCTCCTTCGAAGGGGGTGAAATACCTTTTCTTTACATATAATATTATAAACATTTAATAGGTTATGATTTTGATACCTGTGATTATTTTCTAATGATACAAATAGGACAAATAGTTATTATGATACTTATGTGATGTTTAGAAACAATTACATGTCATGGATGTCGATATCCAACCTTAGACGTGAGTGAAATATTTTTTAGATACGTAGCTACTCTTAAAAACCAAGATGATTACTTATATTGTTAATATAGCTAACAAGCGCCCTTCTCAAACCGAAACACAAGAAATGATTCACGGCGGATTATGAGAGGATTAAAACATAATTAGAACTCACGTAGCCCTATACTATTTACGTTCTCATAAATTAAATATTTGTAAATAGTAACAACAATGAAAAATGAACATTTATCGTCAAAACTAAATAGAATAGTCGTGTCTGAAGTCATTCACATTATGCATTTCTACCTATGAAAACTAAGTTGTCTATTAACTTTATTAACTAAGTCTATTTTATCCGTTATTTATTAATTTTATCATGATTTTGTTAAGCTATTATCGGAGTGTTGACCTTAATGATAAATATGCGGAAAATAATCTTTATCCCTTATATATCGCCTTTGTAGTAATATATTGACACAAAAATGTGTAACGTTTATATTGCCAGTTTGGACGTTTATAATTTATATACCCGAAGAAAAGATGTATAGTTTGACTTCTCTATTTCAGTTTTATATGTATAGTATATAAGCGGTTTATTATAATGTTGATTACCAGGCAAGGTAAATGATGACTGGTGTGTTTCGATTACAAACGATATTAGTTTAATTTAAACGTTGTCTACATCACGGGAGCCAAACAACCATACAATATGGAATACTTTCAGTGAGATCCAGACAAGTAAACCGTGTTTATTGTGCATAATTAAACAGGCCGTGCCAGCGGCTCGTCGCGGGAGTGCGGTTCATGCATAAACTCCTTAGTCAAGAATAATTAAAGGCGCATTAAATTTTGTTTAGCGACGAAGCCCCATCCACATTAGGTTGAACCGACACGTTTTCATAGAATCGTCTTTTAAGGATTGTAGCGATGTATCCGACCCACCTAATGTGATGAGTTCCTTTTTAGAACGAGAGTTCTTATCTTATCTTACGTTAGGTTATTTATACCTTATTATAGGTATTATAGGTATGTTATTAGCACACTTAAAACAGATAACATGTTATAATATGTAAATATCCACGAAGCCTTTCCGACTACAAATCGTGTAAAAAATACACGTGCGTAGACACCTATATAAAAATAAATCATAAACTCACACACACAGCAACATAGACGTACACAGATAAACAAACAAACATACGAACAAACAAAAATAATCAAAAAACTTTACCTTCTGGAGTAGTCGATTAAAAAGGATGTTAATAAACGTATAACATTTGATCAATACCAGAAATTGTTTTCTAGAGCCTGGACTAGACGTGCAAGTGGGACCGTTCACGACCGGCCAGTACCTCATCATCCATGGATGCATCATAGTCACGTGTATCATCCTCACCAACCTCAGAGTAATTCCGTTCTCCAGCTTGTGCGTCAGTGCATCTAAGAAGCTACATAATCTCATGTTCTCCACTATGATAAAATCCATCATGAGATTCTTTGACACAAGTTCCTCAGGTAAGTAGGTTTTAATTTCTACAACAGTCATATATAGGAGGAGAGCCCAAACGGGGATTTCGGGATTTACTAAAGCGTCGCAGATTAATATACAGGGGAATACCTTGTACCCGGTTAAACACTTCCACCCATTACGAGCCTTAAATATATGGCCGCCCTTCAAGGATAAAGGATCAGATTAGTAAAAAAAATTTGATCATCTAAAATATTCGAGCGCGTCAGATTAAGGTAGGATGAGTTACTTACATATTGGAACGTGTATATTTCACTAATCTGACAATAATAGTGTTAGTTTTTAAAGGTGGTAGAGCCGTTAGAGCTCGCCCGGGGCGGCATCACCGCCACCGTCATAGCCCGCCGTAAAGCAACATGTTCTTCATGTATTGTATTTTTGTTTGGGGAGGCGTGTTTTCCTCTTAGTCTTAGTCCTCAAGAGTAGGAACGCATCCGCGTCCGTCCTTAAATAGAACTTCCGTTCTATTTAAGATTGGACGTGGTTGTCCATGGGCTGCAGTGACCACTTAGCATCAGGTGGCCTTCATGCCCGTTTTTTACTCTTTCTCTCTCATTTCTCAACTCATTTGACGTTTGCTTCTGAAAATGTCAATACTATATTTTGATTTAATGGTTGGTATAACAGATTCAAGCTTTAATATTCGCACTTTTATGCATATATGACTGATTTGAGATGAGACTATTAGTTTACATAGAGTTAGTACAAAATTTCTATGGAAGGTAGCAAACACTTGACTAAACAAAAGGTTGACTGCAATCTCGCGTGCAATAAATAAAAATATTTCAGGTCGAATTCTTAACCGGTTCACAAAGGACATGGGAGCGTTGGATGAAATGTTACCCAGAACATTACTAGACGTGGGGCAGATATACAGTACGCTACTGGCTATACTGGTGCTGAACGCGATCGCCCTCTACTGGACGCTCATACCTTCTGTAGTACTCCTCGTCATCTTTTTCTTGTTCGTAAAGGTCTATCTACGAATGGCTCAAGGTGTGAAACGATTGGAAGGCGTGAGTAAGTGTATATATTTTTAACATTTTATCAAAGATTATTAAAGATATGGTTTCATTGGGACGTGCCGGTGTTAGACCCATTTTAGCGTTAAACAATTATTGCAATTCGACGAAAAGATGTAGTTGCCGACTCATGTATAAATATTATATGAAATTCTGATCTATACGGGGCTGGCTAATGATGTCCATGGGAGTCAGTTACCATCAAACACTTACCATCAAGTGGACTGTACTGTGGAACTGTGTAGACTGCAATGGCAATAATGCAATAAGGAATATAATTTGTTGATATTTTACTTATTTCAAGACTTATTAAGTATTTATATATACTTAGTAGCCACGATAAAGTATCATAACAATACTTATATAGCCCATGTTTACACGAGTCTATGTTAATGAAATAATTTTATAGCGATTTAAAAGAATTCAACGGATTTTTAATGAAAAGTCGATTCAGCAGAAATTTGCCACCCGACTATTAAGGAAACAAGTTTTTAATCGACAGCGATTGAACACGTTCGACAATAGAACTCCATTGCTATAAATGGCCCATTAAAATATACTTCAAATTTAGAAGGCGAACACCCCACTATAACAAAGAGAATTTTCAATTAAAAAAAGAGGTCGTTGCGAGACGCTTGACATATGTAAACAAACGAAACTGATGATTATTAAAATAATTTGTAATCAAAATACTTATATGTAATTAGAAAATCCTATTTAAAAACTAGAATACTATTTTAATTTACTTAAACATAAACAAAATAGTAAAGTTAAGTAAAAATAAGTACCTATTTATAGAAAGATAACAATTCATTTCATTATTTATAACTTATAAACCAATGAGCTAAACTAAAATGACATTATCATGAAATGACATGTAATTCAAAATTTCTTTCTTATCCTAATATTTTTTACTTGAACAATTTGAGGTTTGCATTTTTATACTTTTAAAAACATATTATATTAACAGTTGTAACCTTTCAGTTTAGCGAACGTATTCAGAATTCGTTACACGTTATTTCCGGCCGGCAATGTTCTTTTTATGGCTCGTTGTCGTTCGCAGCGCGAACATTAATGTTCTTAAATTTTTAACCCAGTGTTTCCTCCTAAAATTGCATGAAGTCGTTTCGCCGAATGTAATTGCTATCCCTCTCAGCCCTTATATTTGAATACTACATTTTTAAAAACGATAATTACATCCACACACATTTCAAATATTGGAAGTGTTTGTATAATCAAATCGTATTTCCCCGCAATTATATTTCCAAACCTTTGGTATATATAAATTGTCTGTTGTATGTGTAAGTTTATTCCATTGTCACAATATTATTGTATTTGTTTTTCCAATTTGTTTTATTTTCTTTTTTACTCCACCTGGTTGTGCATCATAGGAGATACTATATATAGGTCATTTATGTAATATATATCTATATTTGTATAGGTAGCACTACAGTTGATCCGGAGATCCCCATAATTTTTGTGTGTAACTTGAGGTAACGTTGCAGGGTACACTTAAAAGCGAGGCGGCCATTTCAATTCTCAGGAGTAGCAACGCGTAAGAGACAAAACCGTTTCTCAGATAAGACATAATTTCTGTTTAAGCCTGGATGTGAATGTACATGGACTACGGCGATCGAAATAGAAACAGTTGAATTGTACACTCATTTGGTTTTCTTGTAATATATGTAAATTTATTTTGCAGCAAAAAGTCCTGTTTTTGGTATGGTGACTTCGTCTCTCAACGGAATAGCTACAATCAGATCCGCGGGCGCCCAAAATAGACTGATCGATGATTTTGATAAGCATCAGGTTAGTCTTATTATGGTTTTGTAACTTCAATTTAACTATTAAACATTTAGATGGTTCAACTATAAATGAATTATCAATGACCTTGCGCGATGTTTTGATAAAAAATAAAGGAAGACATATCAGGAATAAAAATTGGGGTTGGTGTAAGATCGAAAACATTCGACTAAGTTACTTGTCAGGTGTAGGACTTGTCGGAAATCGGAGGGGTGACCGTTACTAGCTCAAACCTGTATGCCTTCCGTGAAGTTCTTAGGAAAGATGTACTAGTAGGTATCGATAGACGATAGTCGTTAACCCTGGGAGATGGTTCTTGGTGCGCACAAATTTGAAGAGACTGACAATGTTTATATTCTGTCATAAAACTTTTTTTAAGTTGACTTCGATAATGACTTCGATAATTTGGTTTGTTTACACATCAAATTTTAACAAAATTGACACATTGGTCAAGTACAAATTGGTAGACTTCATTCACGTTTGAGAACTTCATGGATAACTTTGAGGCATGCGGGTTTTGTCTCGATATTTTTGTTCGTCATTAATCCAAATTAAATTTAATTTCTACGTAAAAAACTTCGAAAAATCACAGGTGCAACACATTTAAACCTCGGGCCAGCGCGTTAGAAGCTGACAATTTAACCATTAGACTGACACTGTTTAGGTATTTAATATTCATTAATAGTTAATAATAATCATTATTTTAGGATTTGCACACTTCAGCTTGGAATGCTTACATATGTGGAGGATCTACGTTCGGCTTTTACTTGGACACCATGTGCCTAGTTTATCTCGCATCGGTCATTTTCGTCTTCCTATATCTGGACTTTGGTAAGCTAATTGACAGAACACACAGTGAAAAAGCAAAATCTATGGAAAAACAAAGCAACATTAATTATTTACGTTCCGTGAACACGAGGTGTTGATTTTACAGAAAAGTTTTATTATATTAATACGTAATGTATGTATTTTTCTATTTTGTAACACACATTTTCACTGCTATTATATAAAAAAAAAAACGCTTTAAATTTTCCTATTCTCTAAATTGCAATTGTGTGTCAAACTTATCTTCATTTATTTAGTAAGGAACCTCTCTATGTTTAAATCTATTTATTTAAGAAACACTTTTAAAAAGTTTAGTATTCACTTTATATTTTTTTACGTACTTCCAAGCTTCAAAATGTAGTTAGGGGTTAACAGTCGATCTCGGATGACGTCATTAGGTAACCATCTTTAACTCAATTGTAGGCCTATTAGTGTTTTAAAAGCTTCCGATCCGAGGGCTGATCTTAACCACTATTTTCGAAAGGGATACCTAAACAAAAATGGAACATATCTCACTTAAGTGTTATAACTTAAAACAAAATATATCGAATATAGTTAATTAAAGTTTACAATAAGTGGGAATTTCTACTACTTATTGGTATTGTGATGTTTTCATTGAATCATATTTAATGGCAAATTATAAATCTTTTCAATATAATTACTGCAGGAATAAAATTGATCTTTCCAATCCTTTTTACTCTGTGTTCTCAATAATTGAAGTCTTGCTATAATTATAAAGATAATAAAATTATTAACATTATTGGTAATAAAAATGGATATTAGGACAACTTTCATACGCCCATTTGATCCCTGATTAGTTAGACATGTAACTTTATACTAAGAAAAATAAGTAAACATTCGTGCTTATCACACTAATATTTTTCTGGATAACAAGTCCTAAACTATGTCTTAATTTTGACAGGCTAGTCAATAAGACTGTCGATAGGCCAATCTATAGGTCCTAACGAGTCAGTGAGTAGGTGTAATATTAATATTGAACCAAATCATAAAGAACCACCATACATCTTAAAAACATGAGCGTTATAGCTCTTACATAACTTTTATTCGATTTTCGCCATACGACAAAGCTGCGGCAACACCATTATGCGGCAGAACCAATTTCAAATAAACTGACGCTGTTTGGTGCATATCATGCGGTAATTTTGGCCGGGGAATGTGGTTTTCTTAGGCCGCTAGGTGTTTTTTTGCTTTTGTTATTAAATTGCACGGCTGCGTTCCTGTTAGGAAAGAGAAGAGAAATGAAATGTTTGATAAAAGTATATACATTTTAGGTAGAACCAACTTTTATAATTTATTTCTATATATTTTCTTACTCAAATGACTGTCTTTTATTAAAATAAACTACAGTACAATCATTCAAGATAGAGTCGTAAATATCGTAGTTTTTCAAGCAACTAGAAAACTAGAAATGCAAAGTTTGAAAGTAAATATTAAATATTAATTTTACGAACCTTTTTATGTGTGTAAGAAAAGATTAGATCTCATTTAAGGTTGCACAAACTCGTGACTTTGACAATTGCAAGATTTATGATTGTATCGACAATGAGTTATTATTACAATAAGTTTTTCAGAATAAAATGGTTTATACAAGCCCGGCTCACTTAACACACAAAACCATTCAGAAACATATTTTGATATTGACATTTTATGCGATGTAGGCGATGCTATAGCCGTGGGCAGTGTGGGTCTGGCGGTCACACAGAGCAACACGCTGACGGCCATGTTGCAGCACGGAGCCCGCATGTTGGTAGAATTTATTGCGCAGCTCACCAGCGTCGAGAGAATTCTTGAGTACACCCGCATTGAACCTGAGTCGAATCTATTTGAAGGGAGTAAGTAATTGTTAATTTAAATTACATTGATAGTTAGACTTGTTGTAAGATTCCAGGATAACAGAAATCTCAATTTGAAGCTCTACTAAATTTTAAGTTGTGAAATTATCTGCGTATTTTAAAAATAAATATCACTGGTCTTAATGGTGAAGGAAGTCATACATAAGAAAACCTACTAGCTTGAGAATTATAAGTAGAGCATCTTCAGAGCTTTGAAATGCGTGCGAATTAAACCTTGTTTGTAAATAACTGAAAAGAAATATAGCCAGTACGTCTTAAGTGCTGTGAACAGTCAGAGTGTATTGACGTGTCTTTAATTCATGTAATTTGTACGTACCATTTTAATAGAAGCAAATATATACATTTATAAACTTAGTGTTTTCTCGTCTTAGAACAGCAATTCTTTCATACCCTCGATGTATACAGTAGGAGACTGCTAATTCCACGAAGTAAATATTGAGGCTGTTTCCTGGAGTAACATCTAATTATATACATAAGCATCGTTTTAAATTTTTGTTAAGAAAAATGTATCAACAAAGTAATTTACGGTGTTTCGCATAGACATGCAATAAGCGAATAAATTTAAGAATTACATTTTAGAAATAAAAATATTTAATGTATTATTGCTGTTTATTACAGAAATCTCTGTGTCACCAACGTGGCCATCGCAAGGACGAATCATTTTTGAAAATGTAAATATGAAATACGCAATAGACGAAGCGCCCGTGTTGAAAAATTTAAATATTAACATTGAGAGGGGGTGGAAGGTCGGCATCGTTGGCCGGACTGGAGCTGGAAAGTCATCGCTCATTTCGGCACTATTTAGGTTTGCGTATACTGATGGCACCATTTGGATAGATGGCATTGATATATCACTGGTAGCCAGACAGGTAAATTTTTATTACCATGTACCACATGTTTCTTGTTTCCTTTTATATAATAAAAAATATGTCAATGATAAAAATATAATTTAATTACAGGCACTGCGCTCTAAAATTTCAATTATACCTCAAGAACCAATATTATTCTCCGCTACTATTAGATATAACTTAGATCCCTTTGACGTGTACAGTGACAATGACCTTTGGAGAGCTCTTGAACAGGTGAGAAAATAAACATCGTAAGATTATGTTTTTTTATTAAAAGCATTTTCTAATATGAATCCATTTTCAGGTGGATATGAAATCTGCTATTCCTTCGTTGGATTTTAAAGTAACTGAAGGTGGTTCCAATTTCTCAGTTGGACAAAGACAACTAATGTGTCTTGCCAGAGCCATATTGAGATCAAATAAAATATTAATAATGGATGAAGCGACCGCAAACGTAGATCCCCAGTAAGCACACTGTTAACTTTATCAAATTTTATTAATACAGTTTCAAATTCAATTCGGACATTAATCTTACAATCAATGTTTTTTCAGGACGGATAATTTTATTCAGCAAACGATCCGTCGGCAATTTGCATCTTGTACAGTTTTAACGATCGCTCATCGTCTGAACACAATTATGGATTCTGATCGGGTCATCGTTATGGGTAGCGGCCAAGTTTTGGAATTCGAACATCCGTTTATATTGTTGTCTGATCCGAACAGCAATTTCTCATCTCTAGTCCGAGAAACTGGCAAGAAGAACAGCGATCAACTGTTGCAGGTTGCGAGAGACGCGTACTTCGAAAGCAATCTGAAAGAGAACGCTAGATGAATCAAATACTATTGCACTTAACATACTCAATGTATAAAAAAAACTATGACATTTAACCAATCCAATCCCAAAGCGAGAATAACTTCAGCGTCTCAGTGAAAATGAGAAAGATGTAAATAAATAAACATGTTTTTTGATAATGTCTGTTTTGTCATTTTTGTATTGATTATAACATAATTATAAACAATACATATATTCCTATTGATTATTCCCAAATGGATAAAACGCGTATCTAGTGTAATGATGGTGTAGTTTTCATATCTCTATTTAAAAGTAAGTCAGGAACAAATATAGTTTTCAAATGTAATATTTTGATTGTATGTACAATAATAGTTGTTTACCTAAAAACTGACATCATGTACGGAGATGTGCATCTCTGTACATATTATAAAACAAAGGTCGTCGTTGCGTCTGTCTGTCTATTTGCAATATATTCAAAAATATTGGGTGGATTTTCTCACAGTTTTCAACAGTAAGTAGAGTGATTGCTGAAGAACGTTTTGGTACTATAATGTCAAGTGTTTTTGTAAATTGGGTGAGTAATTATATAGTTAAATTCAATACAGTAATTCAGTCGTCGTTCGACATAGATGTTTGTAATTGTCAGTTTTTGCAATTAAGTAATGACTGGATGCATGAAAGAAAAATAATGTAAGTAAATATAAACTCTATTATTATTAAATAGCGACCTGGCCGAGTGAAGCTCGGCCAGGTCGCTATTTTTTAAATAAATGGATGACCAAATTGATACATAATTAAGTACGATCAATATGAAATTGCGTATTCATAAAACAACAAGGTATTAATTGCACAATATTATGAAATCAAAATAAGAAACATAAGACAAAAAATAAACGATCAATAAAAACAAGATAATTCCGTTATCTCTAACACATGAGTTCTTGTGCTTGATTTGCGAGATAGTAAAATCCGCAAATATTTAGGGAATAAACAGCTTTCATCATAATTCACACAACTTGGCTTCTAGCGCTGGCACAAAATTCTGAGATGGCTTTTCTGTGCAATAGCGTAACGCATTATTTTTTTATGTTATAGACGCAGAGTATAAATGAAGTAGTAAATGACCATGAAGCCCACTTGATGGTAAATGGGCAATACCGTTTATGGCCATCTGTAAACAGCTTCATATAGAACAACAATCCCATCTGAAGCAAATCATAGATACTTTGTTACCCCTGAGGGTTCATATGGTCACTTTAAAAATGGACATGTACCACACTTTTTATCGTACTTTTCCACCACCACCAAACCAAACCAACCATTTTTTTAGTGGTAGCTATCCGATCAAATCGTACAAGTTTTAGTCTTTTCCAAACAACTTATTAGCATTCAATGGTAAATACCACCCATGGCCCTAAGTAATCAAATATTGAAATAGGATAGAAGCCTTACATAAGGTTAAAGATACTACGAGATTGCGATGTGTTACTACCCCTACGAGATATTACGATAATGCGAGATGGGAGAACTAAGCTGAAACTCAAAAATAAAAGACGCATAGTTGATATTCATAATTATGAACTCAATATTGGGTTGCCAACAGACACCCGACACAATGCAGGAATATTAACTGATTTATTTACGTGGAAAAACTGGCAGATTACAAATAAAATTAACGACGAGGAACAATACCTTCAGTGCGAAGTGTATTTCCAATTTAAACTAGAAACTGCACAGAAGTCGTCTTCTGGGATGTCGACACCGAAACAAGCGATAGCCCAGGAACAGCGCAATTATTACCAATCCTAATAAAAATCCCTGGGTATTCCGGTCTTCCAAAAACACTCTCCAAGAACTATCAAAACAATCCGAACAGCAACTCATTGTATGCACTCGACGAGCGACGAAGCGCCTCTCTTATTATGCCAGCATTATTTCATATTGTTTCTATTCGTTTGTTATATAAATACGGATGGTAGGGTATATTAGTTATTTTATTTATTTCATTTTCATTACTATTACGATGTTTACGACATTTTTAAAAATTACATCATGTCACATAACGTCTAAACCGACAATCTGACAAGGGGCAGATATGATAGAAACTTATAGGTGAGACAGGTAAATCAAATTGAAATGTCAGTATAAGATCTTCATACAAAAATTTCATCATAATTTATATGTTGACCCGGCAGTGGGCGAATGCCGAAATTTATTGCCAGGCCGGGAATCAAACCCGATACCCTCTCCGTGTAGTTGCGTTATGCAATACATTATTTAAATAACCTCTATTAGGGTCTACGCGTAATTGGTAACAATCTTTTATACATTACTAGCTGTGCCCGTGACTTCGTTCGCATGTGTTAAAAGAAAGGTAACATTACTCCTTATAACGTCAGTTATTTGTCCATATCTGGCGGTTTAACCATATTGCAATTTATGGATTTCTTATTATTAGTATGGGACCCTAAAACTTTTCTGAAATAAAAAATAACCTAAGTGACTTCTCATAACATCTTCCAGTGAAAGTTCCGTCGAAATCCGTTCAGCTTTTTCGGAGATTACTCGGATGACACAAACAAAATTTTTATCATATTTTTTGTGGTACTAAAAAGCTTTTATTTTGATATTACAATAGTGCTTGTTTGTAATATTCAATCAATTTTATTTATATGTACAGATCTAAAACCTTTACAACTCACCTTGACAATTCTGTATTTATTGGATGCCTTGTTTTGCAGTCAATAGTTATTGCATACTTGACATTTATATAATGACCAACCCAGGTATAGGATGACCATGACTAGCATCGCCGTGACGTAGACTACGTGTGGATTCTTGAACATTTCACGGAAGGTCTCTAGCATTGAAGGAGAATCGCAACCGTCACAACAGTCTGCTCCATTACAACAAGTCATCTTCGTATTTGAAGAAGACAAATGTATTAAAACAAAAATGGTTACTTTTAATTAAGTTGCTGATTTCCTTTTCGAATTCATTGCAAATATTTCATATTACATGGGTGATACATTTATTTCATATTTTATGATATTTGTTTTTAATAATGATTGTGTTTGATAAGTTTGACGTGTAATCACGTCACTCTGTGGTTTTATTCATAGGATATACTATGAAAAGTTCAAAAATGGTTTTGATATAAAGGATATTATGAACATTTTAATTATATTTCAATTTTATATTATTATAAAAAATCTGTTAAATGAAAAAAAAGCCCTTAATCCAATCGAACTATATATTACCATGTTTGATTGACACCGCCAGTGACAAGAGGACTGGTATATCTCGCGCAGAGAATTGCTATTGCTATTCAAAGCGGGAATGCAGTGTTCTTGGAACCATGCCGGTTGGGTCCGGACTCCCTTTAGATTGTTTAGGTTAGGTTTTTATTATAATTAGTTTCAAGGTTTTCATCATTGCAAATATGATAGTTACTATATATTTATTTGAAATGTATTTTCAGTAGGATTTCATATTTGATTACTATCAATAGTAGTATATACTTACTTGTTTCTTAATCATTATAAGCTATAAGAAAAGATAATCCTGAACCTACTTAATACATAAAAACAATAAGTAAAACAAATCTGTTTCATTTAAATTTTTATTTCTCCTAACATACAGTAATTTAGGATTAACAATAAAAATAATTATTTGCGTCTTCATTTTTTTATTTTAAATGTCTTTACATACATAAGTACGAGGCCTATATGATAAAACACAC
>DWON01000959.1:0-27580 GCA_018251015.1 Phocides pigmalion okeechobee | reverse complement strand
GAACATGTTGCTTTACGGCGGGTTATGAGGGTGGCCTTGGTACCGCCCGAGCTCTAACGGCTCTACCACCTTTGAAATGTATTTAGATGTGTACTCATCTCTCAAACGTTTTGGATGTTCAAACTTAAAAGCTATAATAAATATTCAAAGCATTCAATAATTATCAATTTTGTTGCTAATTGTAGCAAGTTCCTTTTAACCAATGATTATAATTAATATATGCCATTATAACTGTTTCTGTTTTTACTCTTAATTGTTATTTAAGCACAATATAAATTATTGTCTAAATAACTGTTGTATTCTACTAGTAACATTTCGGAGAATACTGTCATTGGATATAACATTATGGCAAGCGTTGCCGGCGAGCCTATCCGGTAACAACTGATGACTCACTGGTATTTCTTTTACTTTTGTATGTGACTGTATTGAAATTCCATATAATTTTCGAAAGTTAACCATTACAAATAAAATAACAGCTCCAGCAAAGTAGAAGTTTCATTTTATTCTCAACTTTGATGATGTTATCATTGTTGTTACTTAGTAACTTACGTAAAATATGCGTAGGTGTTTTCTAACTCGATATTACTATCTCGTGTCAAGGCCAGTCATTGGGATTAAGTTCACTTCTGGGACTAGATATATTATTTTGCTTTATCAGGGCCATTTGTTCGTTGTCCCCGCGGAACGTGTTGTTGATTGCTAGATTACGGCGTAAATTAGGAACTCTGTTATACGAAACTAATTGTAATAACATCCTGTGTTATCTACCTAATATTGAAACGGTCGTACTATAGCATTCAGTTCATACTTCTAATAAATAAACTACGATATCAATGCAGCGCGGTTATTTATAAAATTTATTCCGTAAATTAATTCGTTACTAAATATTTAGCAAGGTTGAAAAGACTATGTAGATTTTTCCTTTCATCTCTACGCAACACTAAACCTTGACACAAAAATATTTCGTCAATTAAGTTGTAGAAAACGTGAATATGTATGCATTTATTTAGCTCCGTAAGCAATGCTGGCGTGAACATTAAAATAAATTACTACGGGGTATTATTTGCAAAGTCAACATTTCATTGTTTAGGTTTCTTATCTATTTGGGTTACGTTGTAATTGCTGTACATTTTTGGTTGTAGTCGCCCGCGAATTAAATTTATTATTAACTTTTTTGCGATAAGCTACGTACCTTTTAATGTGTTTATAGTTACCAATTATATTATAGTGTTTTAATCCTACTATTGTACTGCAATTAGGTAAGAACCTCGTTATGCAATGTTTTTTCGCCTAAAATTATTTCTTTATCGTATTTTTGTATACAATAAACTTCACTAAGAAATACCAGTCAACCAATGGTATAACCATAAATTCAACTATAGGGATGTTAAAAATACAAGAATATATATTTACTCATGTAGTATTAAGTTTTGGAAACCAATTACGGGGCAATCTTATCGAAGTGTTTGATGAAGTTGGGTTCCAAGTATAGATATTATATTTCTAGGAGCTAGGAGGTCTATACACACAAATAAGCGTACACGTAGGACGTACCGAACGACCTCGTCGGACCAAAAGCAGTACCACTGTCACTGGGTAAGTGTGTCAGTGTGTCAGTGGGGCGCGCGTCATCCGCGGCCATGCCTCCCTCCCTCCACCCCGCCGCCCTCTCCCGCCGCACCAAGGTCCCGAGAGATTGCACTCGAGTTTACTCAGCAAATCTACATTTTCTTAATAGGGCAAAATGCTACTATAATGGCCAGTCTTCACGTCAACCAATTGTACCTTGTTTGAAAATAAAACACCGAAATCGTGCAAGGTGGCTTACGAAAAGAAGCAACCGGTTGCAGTAACATATCCGCACTGTACATTTTTCGCTAAAGTCAACAAACAGGAGACAAAATACTACGATCCAGTTGACAATTCAAAATCACCAAAATTGGTCATCATCATCAAAATTATTGAAAATCAAATTGAATGACCTTGTCAAAGTTGAATTTTATCATGATAAACAAGGAAGACTTCAATCTGCGTAGTGTGACTACTGTAAGAAAATGTGTTTTTTCGATTTGACAATCAAACTTTTTAATTTTTTACCGATAATACGTTTATTATAATTTTATATTCGCAATAGTTATCGAATCGATACTAACACGGTGCTGTTTCTGTTCGTATAAACACAATAAGTCAATTTTACAAACTTTTCTGGGAAGCTTACTCTAGAGCAGAAATTAACTCGGTTAATTGTTACCTTAACGGACATAACTAGGCCCGTTAAGGCTTGGATTGTTACCTTAACGGACGTAACTAGGCCCGTTAAGGGGTGGATGGAGGAAATTAAATTTTGATGACGGGGAGTACATATCTCGCCCACTATTGACCTAAATACGAAATGTGATTTAAAAACCTTAAACTATCACGTTTATACATTATGGTTTAATTTTCAATACTTCGTTATAATATGTATGGATAACTTGTATGGATTTACCGTCTCTAATCGGTTTCTCGTAATTTCACTATACAATTCTCTAAATTTCATATGTGTAGTGACAATATTCTGCAAGTAAATCAAGCAAGCTATAACGTACGGGCAGACAGGTAGAACGGGATTAAAAAGTTTGTCATTTGGCAAAATTAACATTAATTGTTGCGTTTCATTTGCGGTTTGATATAATGTTGTTATTATTGTCGAAAATAATGTGATTTACGTAATAATTGCAATAAATATCTATACATCTTCCTGATAGCTTATCTGATCAAACAATGACGGGCCTAATGCGTCCTTTATTTTGTGATACGAAAATTTCGTAGATGATTATAATTATTTTTTATAATTAATAAAATAAGGGAAGTTATGATTTAGTTTGCAAGAAAAATGATTTGATAATTTTAATAAGACTAGCATACAGAAATGGTGCGAAACATTGACGACTCTGATTTCCAATGTGGCGGGCGTGGGACGCGCGTGCGTTTCTTTTCCATTCCGAAGGTTACGTCAGTTGTGCAACAATTGACCTGGCAACGCGACCAGAATATCTAAACAACAAAACGGTTATCAACATTTTTTATCAAAATTTTTTTCAACGGCTTGTCAAGTACGTATTTTTTACGCTATGTACCTGATCTGAATTGATTTGTGCACGTAAAATGCTCGTTGAACTAGATGTACTTTAATGATTTTTATGACAACAATTATATGTAGGTTGTTAGTGATCTGTTGGCAAATGGTAAAAACGATGACCTTATAATTTCTACGTCTATAAATAAGCTTTGCTTGTGGATATTTTATACATTCCTCTGCTGGACATGTGTCTCTTCCCACAAATTTTTTGAATATTGGTATTTCGCTGTTTTTTGTCCTTTAGAAAATTATCCTTAATTTTGAAATATTCTTTTACATAAATTATTCAAAATTTTAAATTTAAAACAGCTGAAATCCGAACTAAATAACACTTTCCTGCCTGGCCTAATATCTCCGCCAGTTTTTAATAATGTTCAACCAATATTTGATTTTTTTGTTATCGAAACATTTGAATGTACGAAGCATTCATTTACTTCTTAATATTTCCACATATTTCAATATCCTGAAGTAGCTGCTGTCCGCACGCTCGTTTACGTGGGCTTCATTCATTGGTGTTTCCAGATTGTTTAATAGCAAAAATAATGTTTGATAAAATATAATGGTCTAATTGAATTACTATTTTTGTTTGGAATTTACGTTAATGGTTCTCCTTGCAATAGGCGTCAGGAAACAATACAAAAGTTTCCGAGGATTGCTAACACGCGACAAAGCCATGTAAAACTGACCGTGTGACAAACAGCTAACACTACGTCCACACACGTTTGATTGAAATGAAACAAACAGGATATGTTAAGTAAAGGTTACAGTAATACTAATAATAATTACTAAAAACCGCAACGAAAAAATTAAGCTGCGATACAACACATGTAACAAAAAGAAAAATGTAACTAATATTTTTTGGGTTCTACTGCGTTAATAAATGCCGCTATTAGTTTTTCTCATGTCTTCCACAGACAGCGAGTTCAAATCGTATTATGTATACAGACGTCTGTCAAAATTGAAACGTGTGCGTAAATAAACATTGAAATGTAATGGAATAAACTGTACTTAGTATTCAGCGTTTGTTGGTACGAGTGTTGCCCTTTGGCGAAATTGAATTTCAATGTATCTTGGTAAGTGGGACAACACGTATGGCGCAATATAGGTACCAATGACAGTGTTTCGCGGAGACGTTGCACAGCTTGACGTGAAAAATTATCTCCAGTCTCTGTCAAACCGGAGAACAAAGGCTCTAAATCAGTGATTCGCGACATTTTTTTAAGCCATGCCGTACCTTAACATTTCTAAAATTTTTAAGCCCAATAAACAATTTTTAACCTTTAAAAAAATCACTATGAAATTGTTATATATCACTATGCAATATATCGAAAAGGCACGTGTTTATTCCTATTAATTTATTTTATCTAGAAATAGATATAAGTGTATTAGGTTTCATAAAAATAGTATAATAGCAAAAATATGTCTTATTTGAGCGAAAGTATTTAAAAAAGGATGATTTTTTTAAAAATTACCCCTTAACTATCAAATTGTCCCCATGTGGGGCGTGGGCCGCACGTTGGGAAACACTGATCTAAATCTTACGTAACGTATTTGTATTGTTTGTACGGGCCATAATTTTGAGACTTCAATACACATCAACATAACGTACACAGACGGCAATGTTACCAGTTATTACTACACTGTAATTTATTAGTATAAACATATAAACGTAGTACGTATACACGTTCAAAAGGTGGGAGAACTATAGTTCGCCCGGGGAGGTACCACCGCCGCCCTCATAATCTTGCTGCTCTTCTCACATAAAAAAGAATGTACAAAATGCAATTTTATTCATGTCGATTCTGTTCTACTTTGGTAAACATCTGAATATGAAGAAGAGTTAGAAAAGAGGATAACATAAAATTAACTATAAAATAACACATTACAATAATTATATATAAAATTTTAATTGTAATAAGTTCTCATAGAGAGTATGATTAGAATAAAATAAAAAGTAAATTTTTACATCTACTCAAGAATATATGTTACATTTCTTGAGATATGATTTTAAAGAAAAATAAACAAATCGAAAAAAAAAAATAAACATAATAGGAATTTCTTTTTTGTGTCTAAATTATTATTTTTGCCAATATATACGATATACAGACAACCGGATCTTATTCGCTTATTATATGTATCCTCCGACTAGTCACATCTACAAAATTGAATCTTATTTAATACTGTAAATGTAAAGGCTTAAATGTTTGCTGAATTTTAATTCCTTCACGGCGTAACTGATTTGAATGAAACTTAATTAGTGTATAACTTGTTTCCTAGTTTAACATAATACATACTCTGTTTTGTACTAAAATAATTACATTCATGTTTCAAAAAAATATATAGGCAATAAATAATTTTAGTTTTACTTTTCAAATACACATTGATGTAGTAAAATAGCTTAACAATTTGACTGCGGCGACATTAGATCGGGTCAGCGTTGCGGGAGGCGGCCTAAGCTGGAGCTTATTTCTCTAGACTGAAGTTGGGCCGAAAAATCACGGAAGCATTATATTTTTTAGCATCTGTGTATCATCTACGAATACACAGACCTAATGACCGCCCCTAGTCTTGTAGCGCCAACGTAAACACAGCACTTTTGTTCGCCCGTAATCCATACATATTTGTCCGTACAACACAGGTGTGTACGAGCCGCAAGCGCATTGCACCGCGCATTACACAGAAGTGTTGTAAACCGCAGGGAAAGTGTTAATAAAATAAATGTTTCATTAAAACGGTCGTCTCGCTTGTGTTGGCAACCACGGCGGTAACTGAAACAAGAATAGTTTATATAATATGATGAATATTTTCTTAAGGTAGCAATAAAGAATCATAAAGGATAAATAGTTAAATTATTGACGGATTGAAAAGGAAAAAATAAAAATAGTCCAATGCTTTTTTCTCCCGGTCAATCTTATCAAATTGGACTGCTTAAAGCCGATGAACTGATTTTACATTGTAATTTTGACATTTATCACGTGTATATTATTATTATAGTGTACCTAGTAATTAAATAAAATATTTGAATATGAATATTCATGTAAATCCGAAACACGTGCGTCACAATTGTTAGTATACGTATCACCAAATTGACTTTCATACAAAACAGTTCTAAAGAAAAATGGCAAACGAGCTTGCAGGCCATCTGATATTAAATGACCTCTGCAGTCCATAAATATCGACGTGCATCCACAAAAATGTCCGTGGGTTATAGCGACTACTTAACACCAGATGGAGGGTAATGCTTCTTTGCCGCACTTCCGGCTGTTAGCTATAAATATTTTAAAATTGGAATAGATTATTTATTATTATCTGTATTTACCGCGGAATGTCCAAAATGCATTTTTACGTGGTACATATGTACATTCTTGACTGCCAGACTGCAGGCCACCTGATGTTAAGTGGTCACTGCAGCCCATGGACAACCACGTCCAATATCAAATACAACTAAGTTCTATTTAAGGATAGACGCGGATGCGTTCCTACTCTTGAGGACTAAGATGGTCGCCTCCAATAATGTGTATCCGGCAACCACACCTCCCCAACCGAAACACAATACATGAGGTACATGTTGTTATGAGGGTGGCAGTGGTGCCGCCCCGGGCGAGCTCTAAGGGCTCTACCACCTTTAATTTATTGATCAATATCGACATAGATGTAAGCTTTTTGAGTTCAAATAAGATCATGTTGTAAAATAATTCCCGATATGTGTTTTCTGTTCAACTTGCGCAGCGGTGATTGGTTGTAGTTTTCAATTTCCCATCGGTTACAATTACCCATTCTCCCTTACATCCGCACCAGACCTGTTTCACTGGCGATGGAATAAATTCGTGCGAAGTTCGTTTCGTCTCATTCCAGAACATTTATTGACTCAGCAATTAAATTTCAGAGACCATAACGCTAATTGCGAAACGACCTACGCTCATTATTTCCAAATTTTTTTTAATTATATGTAATGTATGTTATGTTAGATTACCAACATTATTCTGCGGCTGGCGCGTGTTACCCAATCGTTATTATCTGACCTTGCTGAGTTGAGCAACACTGCCACAGCCTCCAAAATAAGCGTCGTTTTCTTCTCAATTGAATTTTATTTAACGACTAGTTTTAACCATGCACATATTTTACTGGTAAGATTTACCTGTGGCTTTAGTTTACGTATGTTGGATGTGTTATTTTCATTTTACGTCTTAAATATTTTTTGTTTTACCGTCTAAAATAATGAAACGAAACTATATTATTTGCAATTTTACAGAAATGAAGCTGTAAATCTATAATAAAGGAAATATATCACGTATGCAACAAAAATATAAAATATTTTTAAAAATAACAACGAACTTATTTAATTTATAACTTTATGTCAAAATTATATCAATAGATATGATTCGAAAGGTGGTAGAACCGTTAGAGTTCACCCGGGGCGGTACCACCGCCACCCTCATAATCCTCCGTAAAACAACGTGTTCTTCATGTATTGTGTTTCGGTTGGGGAGGTGTGGTTGACGGATACACATTATTGGAGGCGACCGTCTGAGTCCTCAAGAATAGGAACGCATTCGCGTCCATCCTTAAATAGAACTTTTAACATTAGGTAGCCTTTCAAAATAATAATAAAGGTTTTTTTTCACCCTACTGCCTAGTATTTAAATGTTCTGAACAGTTTCGGAAAAAAACTTAATGTCTACTACTATTGCTTATGTCACTCTCAACTAAATTGTGCTAGTTTGTTTTTATGTAAAACATCAACAATTCAAATGTCTTCAATATTAGCGTAGACAAATATATACAATAAATGTGATTTTAGTCGTGGCATCGTGGAAATTATGTTCGAAATTAAAGACAGATAATTTAGTTTCATAATTATTTGTAAATATGGACAATGCATGGCGTAAGCTAAATGATTTTATTTATTAATAAAAATATATATTTTTAATTTTTTAATGATACGTTAAAATGATGATTTGAATTATTTTAAACCGTATAAAACTTTCAGACAAATTGTTGGTTTCCGTTGTTTCCTTGCAGGCCCGCGCGCCGTTTCTACAAACAGCCTTGTGCCACTTCCACATGTGGCGTATATTTGTACGTCTGCTCGGTACGCAGTAATCGATAGGTAGGTTGTGATTTGTCGAATCTTCTCGATCGCTTAATGTGCTGTATTTTTTGAAACATGAATACGCAATAAGTCTACTCTTCAATGATATAAGCTACTTCGGTGGTAAACAGTTTAACAAACTATAAGGAAATTTCTGTTAAGAACCCCAGATTATCTTAACATTTTAAAAATCTACACATGGTTATATTATTACGCATAAATTATTAGGTGATTGAAGTTAATAGAAAAATATGTCTTTGCACAGAATTCTTGAAGAGTTACAAATTAATACGATGAGGCATATAAATAGTTTTAATTTTTTTTTATATTTCAAATGAAAAAGTACTTAAGTAAAAAAATAACAATATTTATTTTTTATTTTATTTTAGTTTTCAAAAATAATTATTGTTATTTTAACTGTATCAGGGAGTCTTTTTGAGAAGTGTGGCTTTCGGCTACATTTAACGCATCTACGTACGAGCTCAAAATATTACTCCAATCCTGATTATGGTTATATATGGATGTAAATAGTGACCATCAAGTGACCTGCCTGCTCGTTTGCTACTTTTCTTACATAAAACCCAAGTGCGATATAGTACGTTATAAGTAATTATACATTGAATTATTAACTTGTTACATTATATAGATAATACCGACAGCGCTACTAATGTAGGTCAACTCACGATATCGAAAACTAAATATATTCTTATTTTTAACCAGTAACATTATAACCGATAATTACAATCGATACATTTTTTGGTTTTAAATAATCTATTTTTCATACGTTTTTCTATCAGTAAGCTATCTACATATATTATCTCGTAGTGATGACAAGTCATGTTAGTATAAAGAAAAATAATATGCCTAACTTAAAATATGATCTACTTGCAGTTATGTCATCGTTCAAGTAAAAAAAATAAAGATATGGTTTGTTCTATTAAATAGTTTAACAACAAAAGCGAATCGCATGTATCGCAAAAATATCGCATAGTCGATCGTTAAAAAAGTGACCATGGTCGTTCATTTAACCACGGATAAACGGTTATTGATTGACATAGTTCCAATGCGGAGACTTGACCTTATGATACATGTTTTTGTGGAATCTAACTCAAATAGTAAAGCGGGTGATATCGATAAACTTTGACTTGCTAATAAATGTTCGAATAAAAATATTATGATTAAACTAACATCGCCCACGATTTTGAATAGGCTTTTAAATGTGTAGGCTGTCTACAATTTCGAAATGCTGTGCATTCTCAAAAACCAATTACAAAAAAAAGTCTAGTAGGTTACAGGTTTTTAGTGTCTTAAATCTATATTTTGTTCACTAACAATCTAAATCTAAAGGCTAATCTTGATTAATATCTATTTTTTACGGAGAAATATCCTTTAGATATAATTACGTAACTGAAATTTTAAATAACATTGTTTTTCAACTAAATTAAAAAGTAACAACCATTTCATTAGCGATTGAAAGTGATATGGGCGAAAATAAAAGGAGAACGGCGAATCACTGATATCAATTAGAATATTTTCAAGTATAATAACGCACCATAACTATATTTGTTCAGTAAGTTGGTGTGCAGTCCCCGCTCAAGCGAGGGCGCCGCATCACTCGGGCATTTTGTAATACAGCTAAAATCGTGGTAATCAGGTCAAGGCTCCGCTTATTTACATGTACGTGAGAAATAGTCTTATAATGGCGCATTTGTATTATAGTTTTTTTGTCTAAAAGTACCTCTACTTTATAATAAACTGTTTGAAGTCCGTTATACAATTTAAAATTAAATTCTTAATTAAGTTTTTATTTTATTGTCTTGTATTTAAAATGAATGTTTCTTTGTTAGTGCCGTATGAATTACTAAACTATTCATCTATCGCTGTGAAACTTATACTTGTCGTGTGCACGCTCGCTAACGTTTGTGTTGTAGTACACTCATTTTACAATAGGTGGCGCGCAAGTTAAACAAATATGTATTTCATAATTAGTTTAGCAGCACTTCGTGTATTTTCGTTGCGCGGTGAAGAAACGTGAGCAAAGTTGGAAGCAACAGCTAGTTATCGATGCCTACTAGAATTTAGTTAGAATTTTAAGCTTTAAACATAATGTTGATTTAAGGTGAAAATGATGAATAAGTGGCATTTTTATCAAAATATAGTATTAACAACACAAAAAGTTCAGTAAGGTTTTTTATTAATATTACTTTTTCTCAAAAAAAAAATACATTTTCTTGTGTTATTTGAATCTCTACTTAGTAATTATACATTAATTTTATCGGAGGCCAAAAATACACAAATCATACTAATAAAAACATTCTTACAATACAAATCAATAATATAAATAGATGTTTGTTTTGTATGTTTTGGGGTTTCTTTCGTCGACTCTTCTCCAAAACGAAACACCTTACGAATCGGTGGTAGTTTATTGACGTTCAAAAAGAGTTCCGTAAAGAATCTACTTTAAATAAAATTATTTAGGTTTTGATTTTTATACCGTGTTGCTCAGAACTTCAAACTAATTGTAATCAAATTAAAATATGTTATAAAAGGCCAAGATTTAAATAGATCAACATTAGATTTAAATCTAAAATATATTACGTTAGATAGCGATTAGGTAATGGATCAATTATGATCAGTATCTGATAAATTTCATGTGAGGCAGGATTATCTGATGGTGAAAGTGTACTCCTGGCACTTATCACGCAATACCTCGCTTAACAGAATCAGAGTTCATCAGCAGAATATGCGTTGTATCTCAAAATCCATAAAGAGAGTACTTAATTCATTTTTATTAATCAGACATTTAATCATGTTTCCATTTATAAAGTGCTACATGAGGTTGCAAAAGATTTTATATTTTTTATCTTTGTTTAATACATAGATATTTATTCATTTCTTTTTGATATGCTAAATACTATTATTTTTCTTTTAAACACATTGTAAAGTCGCAAATAGATTTACTAAAAACATGTATTAAGTACATCTGGATGTTATGAAAATATTTGTGTAAAACTATAAAATATATATATATTTTAAGAAAACAATGTATGTTTTATAACAATGAACATTAATTCGCGTTTTTGATCGGTTGCCCAATGTAGAATTTAAAAAATTGCCTTGAATAACAATTGCGTAAAAAGCCTTGTTTAATATTATCGTGTATAAACCCAGGGTTTGCTAAATCATAAATTTTCAGCACATTTCGGGAGCTAGGTTGGGCAACTTTGAAAAATGATATGCGCCTTTTGAAAAACACTGCAAATATTTAAATTGATTGAATTATTTATAAGAAATTTGAAACAAAGGATTTTAGTATGCGCAATTTTGTTCTACTTTTTAAAATTCACACAAAAATTGATTGTTGCCAAATCTGAGCCATATTACGAGGATAGCTTTACATAAAGTGATTTATTTATACATTGAAATCCAAACGACGCTCCCTACTTGCAAGTTGGGTTCGGCCGCACCGTAACATGCATATATTTTCTTGATACCGTTTCAATTGTTTTATTTTACATTAGAATCATAAGGAGGCTCTGATTATGTCACAACGTTTAGAGTAGCCGTTATATCTGCGCAGGCTTTGATTAAATCACTCATTTAAAAACACAGGACTTTGGAGTCCACAATCTGTAACTTTGTAGCTTTTATTAATATTTTAGATATTTAAATACACACGCACACACACACAATATATTTATTTGTTAAAAATAAAATTTACTATTTTGTATATTTTCAACGATTATGATAACAAAATTGATTTAGGTTTTATTTCAATGAACGTTGCTAGGCTACATACAAAGTTGCGCGTGTGAGTATGACAGGCCATTGCGTGAAATTGGCAGGACTCGTGCAGCGTAATGCGCGGTCAATCAACTAACTCTTCCAGGCGTGATCGTCGCCACAAGATTGACAATGTTGCCACCAGAGCGAACACGATTAAGTTGTTATTTTATGTCTGCTTTCCGTCTTTCATCTTAACTGAATTGTGTTATAATTTAGCTTTATTCTAAAAGCTAAAATATAAATGGTGTTCACATATAAATAACATTTAAACATTTTTTAAATTCTACCTAATTTCTGTAATATTAAAGACTTTAAAACTAATTATAACAAAAGCCTAAAGTCAAAAATTTACAAGGAAGAAGGTGCCCATCCGAAATTCTCTGCACGAGATATGAACCTGTTCTCTGGTCACCAACAGTATCGATCCATCCAATCCAATAATTATAAGTGTGCAAAAGTTAGTTTCGTAAATTGAATGACATTGTTAGATAGACGTCGATCTAATATGAGCGTGTTAAAATATTGTAGAATATTTAAAAACACATACATACACATAACATGTACATTGATTTACGTATTAAGAGTACAAACGCGTCGCGAGTACGTGACACATGCGCCCGCGCCGCATGTCGAAGCGAGCTTTGATAAAAAAGTGGGTCACTGCCTAATTATGCTTAATGTTGTATCAAGTTATGCACGCGCTTCACATGGATTTATGTTGATGCATACTACCATTCGCTCGCTTGGGTTCGTCGTATTGAGTACCTCCTTTGTTTTGTTTTCTTCGTAATCCTTCTGATTCATATTCACTATTGCTACCCTACTTACTAGTACAATACACCGTACCCTCAAAGGCCAATATCCTGAAAGATGCCTTTACAAAAGCGATTTTTCATAATACTCCCCGTGCCAGCTTCAAATTTCGGCAATATCCTCTTCTCGGGTGATATAATTAATAATGCCTCAGAGAGATTAACCATGGAGCCACGTGAACATCAGTTGGGCTTCCGTGGGTGGAAAGAGCGGAGGTAGCAGCGGTGGCGGCAGAAAAAAAGGTTTTTCGTGCGTGGATGGCCTCTGCTCTTCATCCTACACAGGGAGCAGTCATAGAGCCTCACGTGCCTTCATGATACATCTGTGAAACATTTTACGAGTTATTGTCTAAAGATGAATTGGTTATGATAATCTGTTACTGGCTTGCAGTCTATAAGCAACGTACCTTATAAATTTTTCAGACCGGTACATGCATAATACAAAGTACCTACCAAAGTAGGTACTTTGTATTATGCATGTACCTTCATAGGTATGAAGGATTACATTTTGAGCGTTGTATCAAACACTGTTATTCTTGACAAGTTAACAATAGTATGTCAAGATAGGTACAAATGCCACATGAACGCAATACTCACAGGTAGTATTATGAAGTAGGTCATCGTACGAGTTCAAAGAACGATGTATTCTATTTTTTGTTTGAATAAAGCGAACCGTTCCTTATGTATGCTTAGGTTTATGCGCAAACCGATTTGTGCAGTTATATGACAAAAATAGCAAGATTTCAACCTGTCACAATTCAATTTCGAATTTATGGTAGCCATGACGTTATTTGCGCTTATGATATATTCGCCCTGCTACGTCCCACTGCTGGGCATAGGTCATTCACCATTGGAATAGGTCTAAAGAGCACTACCTACAAATAACGCCGATTAGACATGAAAGTGCCAGTACAGTTTGAAGAGTTATATTTTTTTTACGTGAGAAGAGTAGCAAACGAGCATACAAACTACCTGATGTGAAGTACTCGCAGCCCATACATCCACATACAACTACAAATACGACTGAAATCCTATCTGAGCTCGAAAATAGACCCGTTGATACTCTTGAGGACTAAGATGGACGTCTCGCTTCAAAATATATCCGGCAACCGCACCTCTCCAACCGAAACACAAGTAATACTTTACGGCGGATTATGAGAGCGGTGATGGTACTTCCTCAGTCGAACTATAGTTCACCCACCTTTATATTGATTATTTTATCTTAGATCCCAACATCAGAACTTTGCCAACTTTAAAAGACTAATCATATTAAAGACCTCCTCTCGATTAATTGATTGAAGAATAATCTCTAAACGTACACAAAGAAAGCAATTAACAACTTAATTTTTTTCTTTTTTTTTGGAAATTGTTAAAAACTTACGATATTTGAATACACAATACATTAAGTCGGTGAAAGAAACCTGAAAATTCTGTTCATATTTGCGATTCGATATTTAAAAGTGAAAACGAACTAGTTTCCTAATAGAGATAACACGGGTGATAAAAAAAGAAATGCAATGTTCTAATCGAAAATAATCTCAAATTTGTATCCATATAAAATACAGGTTTTTTCAGACCTGTACAAAGACTATATGTTACAAACTGTAAGAGTAGTATTTAATAATATACCATAACCAACCTCACAAACGAGACTAATATTTGGAATAATTTCGATGACTACGCGATGTCTCAACGATATATTATTCAAACGGTATTGTGTTGTCGCAAGGTGGACTCTTTTTGTGATTAATAAATATAAATTTTCAGTACCTACTTCTTAAGATGTCTTTTTTTTATTATGAAAGAGTAAGAAACGGGTATGCAGGTCACCTGATGTTAAATGGTCACTGCAGCACATGGACAACCACGTCCAATCTCAAATAGAACAGAATTTCTAGTTAAGGATGGACGCGGATGCGTTCATACTCTTGAGGACTAAGATGGTCGCCTCTAATAATGTGTATCCGACAAGCACACCTCCCCAACCGAAACAATACATGAAGAACGTGTTGCTTTACGGCGAGTTATGGTGGTGGTGCCGCCCCGGGCGAGCACAACGGCTCTACCACCTTTACGTCTTAAGGAAATTATGCCATTATCTTGTACAAATATAATGCTGCGTCAATAAAATAATGCAAACCAATTAAAATTTTAGTGTGTCGAAGCTAAATGGCTGAAAACGGAATCTTTATTATTACGTCATGCGTTTCTGTTCATTTGTCACTACCATATTACTCAGAGAATCAATAGTCCAAATTTCATACATATAGTACAAGAGTATGAATGGGGTAAGCCTATATGGAGATTTAATTCTACCTAATAGTAAATAATCTTTGCCATCTATTATAATATGTAAATAAGTTACTGTTATAAAGTTTAAGCCATTAAAATTAATGAGTTTATGAAATCTTAATTATTTAATATTCATCATTAGACACAAATTATAAGTTACTATACAAATGACTATTAAGCAAGCTTTAAAAGTAAAGACATTGGTTGAGGAATATACCTAATTAATTACCCCTCTTAAAAGTTTATTAGAAAAGGGCTATATAAATTCTAAAAAAAGCCATACAAAGAAGGTAGAAAAATGTTTTATTCTATTCATATATACAAGTCTATATTTTAAATTTATGATAGCTGGTTGGTACATGAATGATCTGATCTTATAAATGTTCTACTGTACGCAATTTTATCAGCCCATCATAGTTCCACTGGTAGGCACGTAGTGAATTTCCCTACAGAGTAAGAAAGGGTAAGCCAGTGCGCTTGCCTGGCAAAGAGTTATGTATCACATTATACCGATTGGAGCATTATGAAGATATCTCTTACGTGGTTTTTTTTCATCGTTACATTCAGTGATAAAGAATTTTAATATACACATCACTTCGAAAAACTAGAGAGACTATTCGGAATTTATATTACTACGTGTACGAATACAATGCATGCTACAAGAATAAGTGTATCTCTGATATAGTAATATGAAGAGAATCTTATTAATTAAGAAATTATACATGTTTAACGATTTTAAGTATGATTGTTCTTCCCTTTTGATTTAAAAATAACAATCCATTTCACGTTATAATTTCATACTTTGGGGCTGAATGAGATCAAGTAATCTACAAAGGGAAACTTATGCATTGAGGGTTCCATAGGATTCGTACTAAGTTTCATATAGATAGATTGAGTTTCTTTAGAAACTTATGTAAATTTGATTGATTTCAGATTTCCACATTACACCGATGACGAAACATATCGTCGGATACTCGTTCATGTAAGTTGGGATCACTAGTGATCTATGTTCTCAATTTGGGGTTCTATGTTACCTTAGGCAGGTTTCTTAAATTATAGGATTAGGTACACGACATAATTACCGATTGGTACTTGATGAGTAGGAGCTAAAGTTAATCTGCAGCTTCGGCCGCGACATATAAACTTTGATGTATATTACAAAACTGTATGTTTTTTGTATTACTTAAAAAGGCCGTTATCTTAACTTTATTTTTTATTCGACATTTCCAACAAAGTCCATATAGATAATACATAATCCATATCGAGATTAGAGGTACAGGCACACTATGTACAAAAGTAAACTAAATCAGTAATTTTACCCTCAAAGAAACGAACAAATGATCAGACGATTCTTAGAACCATACCGCATGGGCACGGACTGGCACGGACCCGGACGGGCACGGACCCTTTAGATTGTTTAGGTTAGGCTTATATTATAATTAGTTTTAAGATTTTCGTTATTATTGTCTAAAAATTTAATAATATTAATCTATGCTCTAGTATTCTAATGTAAATCTACATCTAAACTTCTAGGTTAGTATTCCAAAAATAGGAGATTAGCGGTTATTCAAGCGAAAACTAAAAAAGCAAGGTTTGAATGTTGGTACTGCAAACACTTGTATAAAGAAAATCTTAGTACTGATATCTTTGGGTGGATTCCCCCAGCCTGGTATTTTTCTTCGGACAATCCCTTGGTTCGAAATCGTGAGTTAAAATAATCGTTAATAAGCATTAATTACAACTGAGTGTTTCATTAATATCCCTTAGAAGTTAGGAACTGGTTTATTCCAGTACGGAAGTTTATGTAGGTTAGTACAAGGCACGCGTTATCGATTTTTGGAGGTTCCAATGGCTATAAAAAAAGTTACAAGAAAATGTATACTTTTTAGGCTCTTAATATACTAACACTATCAGCCCCTATTTCGCCAGTGTGGTGCGCTAATTTTTAAGCACTCTCATTGAGAATACCAGGATTATATACATCGATAGGATAACAATAACTTGATGATTTGAAACAATATAAATACACATTATCCAGAATATATTTTTTTATTTGAGATGTCTTTCGTTTACAAAGACAGATTCATTGTGTATGACAAGCTATCAAACCCACAATGCGTAGCAAATGCGTGTAACTAAGGGGTAATAACAAAAACAGACAAGTTTTTCTAACGTGCATTTACTCGCAAATCTGGAAAAGGCTGTTGTGTAACTTTGCTGCAGGTTAATTCAGTTTCTCTTACACTTTATTTTACATTTTTTTTGATAAAATTATATATTTGTAATGCATATTCCATCCATCCATCCATCCATTAGCCTTTAAGTGTCCACTGCTGAACATAGGCCTCCCCCAGATGCCGCCACTCTGACCGGGTTTGTGCCCTCTGCCTCCGGCGGTTATCCGATATTCTTATCAGGTCTTCGGTCCATCTGGTTGGGGGACGCCCTGTGCTCCTTTTGCACATACTTGGTGGCCACTCGAGGACCTTTCTGTCCCATCGGTTGATTACAGGACATCAAAAATGTACTAAGCTAAAGTGGAATATAACACATTTTAGTACTTAGCATGTTTGTATTTGAATGCATATTATTTCAGTCTGTACCGATAGCTACTGAATTGGCAACAGATCACCATTCAATGTCACCACGCAATGTCGATTTCCGGTTAAAAAAAACCATTCAGTTTAAATAAGCGACCTAACCTCTTAAATGAACTTTAAAACATAGCTGGTCATGCACAAAGGAGTGCAAATAAGAGTAATAAGAAAAAAGTGGTTAAGGAGACAGTTGTTCCGTGTGGTACTCGTCGACCTTGAAAGCCTTCCAGTATATACGCTCGAAATGAAATGAAAACGTTACTCAATTACTCTGGTAAATGTTTTAGCATTGCACTTGATGAATCATTAAACGGAACATTGTCTTATTATTTTTAATTGCAAACCCAGAATTATATTTTGCTTTATGTCAGCTCTTTCTAAATTGATATATTACTTTTTTATTGTATACCGAAATTGGTTACACTGTTGTGTACCTATTCATTTTATTGTTAAAACACACTCTAAAATTGTCATGCAATAAAATAGTATAGAAACAGCAAAAATCAATGTTCAAATGGCCTTCAATATTTTGACTTTGTATCGCTTTCATCACGTTATTCTTTAAATGAGCAACGTTTCCTATAATTATCTAGTCTTTGGTTGAAAATACGTGAATATATCGCTCTTATAAGTACATTATGATGATATCCGTTGTGATATATCTAGGAGAAAAACGTTACTGAGAAAATAAATATATTTTACAATAAATGATAGTACGAGTTGTATCTACAGTCAGCATAAAATTTTCTTTTACACGTCTTTTCTCACATATTGTGTATTAACACTTTCCCTGCGGTTACAACACTGCTCTGTAATTCGGGTCGCGACGGGCTTGCGGCTCCTACACACCTGTGTTTTACGGACAAAATTGTATAGATTACGAGCGAACACAAGTGCTGTTTTTACGGTGCTACAAGATTGGTGCTAAAAAATACGTTATTTCAGTAAATTCAATCATACGTTATTTCATTACATCAAATCAGCGTATCTTGAGTCTAATCAAATAAGCTCCAGTTTAGGGCCGCCTCCCACAATACTGACCCGATCATATATATCCGCGCCGTAGTCAGTGTTTTCAAATTCAAATACAAAAAGCATTTATTTTTAAATTGTTTGTAATTACTACAACACCGCCTGCAATACAATTTTAAACTAGCAACTATTTATCAGATACAATTAATGCTAGATATGAATATACGTACTTACATGCGATATTGCATGGGGACGCTGTAATTAGTCATTTTTCTATTGAAGTTAATTTTACAATGTAAGTGTGAAATATTTTTTCGTATTATCAATGTAGCAAAATTGAAATGTATTTTACCAAAATGGTGTCTCAAACAATTTTAACGCTAATAAATGGTTTATTTTGTATTTAAAACATATTCATGCGTGTTAAACCTGAGATGACTGTACGTCGTTCAATATGACATCATTATCAATTACATCCTAGTTGACAGAGTAACACGGCACCGACGTCACGGTAGTAGGTGTGGTACACAGACTAAAATATAATGCTGTGTGGCCACATATTATGCTATATTGTAATGGGGCAGAGTAAATATAGTTAAAATTGTGAATATTTAGAAGGACAGACCCTTAGTTTAGGTGTTATTAACGAACTTACAAAAAAAAATACCAAAAATGTAATAGACTTCGAAGGCAACTGACACTAATTACTAAAGCAAGTCGGTTAATTAGATAGTTTTCGCGAAGTCCACTCTACAATCATTTAAATATTTTTTAAACATTTATTTGTAGTTTCAGTGTTAAAATGTAAACTGCTTTTATTTGAAGCAACCTTAAAAGCTTTTTTGTGTTGCTGTGAAAATGATGAATCGACATTTTGGATGTTGGATTTACAATGACGTCACTATGCTTATTGTGTTTCGCTAATCAAGTCCTTCCCTTTGATACCTTTATAATAGGGTTTACGAGATAATTATAAATCGACATTATGCAGCGATTGCTATATTGGAATTAAAATGGTGGCATCTGGGTGATCGTGCATTGTCAAGAGAATCAAACGTGTGCCAAATTTCTGGTCAATCGGATACTGAAATGTTGTTTAAATTTAACTTGCAGTATTTGTTTACAAACAATTCGACAGGTCAAAGTAACAAAATAACTAACAAAAAAAAAACAAAATAAGAAATGAATATTTTTTATAAAATACTCAATTTCTTAGTACATTGTTACATTTCGTTGGATTACAAGTTGGATTATATAAAATAGACTATAAGCGCCAACTTGAAACCCATTTATTTTTTATACTAGTACCGCCTCAGCTTGGCACGGGCGGTAGAGCCTATCTGTCATGCATTGTTTTCATATAACTTCATAGACGTTCAACTTCGTCATACCTCAGTAATTTATATAAATCCTTACAGAATTGTTCACTAAACTCTCCCCATGAATCATTGCGTTTATTGGAGAAAATCGCATGAAAATACATTCAGTAATTTTTGAGTTTATTGCCAACGGACAGACAGACGTGACGGGGCTTTTGTTATAGTATGTAGTGACTAACATATTTATCAGTTTCATTTATTTTTATGCTATTACTTCGCTCTGGCGATTTGGATAACAAATGTATTTCGATAAACTGCTGTACCAAAGACATGAATGACTCTACAGAGGTCATTATGAGACATTTGCAGACCTATTTTAGCACACTTTGGACTCGACTAATGTCGTTATTTTTATGTCCCTTGCATTTAGTAGAGTGTGAATTTTTATATTTAAATATGAAATAAAATAGGTACGTCTCGTACATATATGTTATTTGTAAGAATAATTCTTGAATTTATGTGAAAATAAAAATGTAATTAGTTCAGTAACATTATTTGGATGTTTCCGGCGTAGCCTAGTACGATAAATAATAATTATCATTTTAATTTACATGTAAGTGGAGCAAATGAAATTGTATACGTGTGTGTACCCTTGAATACTGTAAATGAACATAATGCATATTCTTTAATTAATACCAACACAATTGAGAAATGATAATTAAATATTATTTGAATGTATTTCCACATACTCGGGTCGCAAGCAAACTATAAAAACTAAAATCAACATTTGTCTGTAATCTATATACTTAACAAGATAAAAATAGCCTTATTAAGAGTAGTATGTATACCTGTGAGAGTTCTACTGTGAGATATATTAACAATTTAAAAAGCTTTACCATTGACTACATGTATCCTTTACCTACGTGGCACTGTATCACATTGGGATTGTATGAAAGCTGACCTTCACTTTTGAAAGGCGAGCATTTTAGCAAATTCTACGGATGCCCCCTTGGCATTTTTTTTCAGAAATACAAGTGCCTTAATATAGTGAAGCAGTAATACAAAGAATCCTATTATGTATGTTTCCTATTTACGTAAAAATCTACTGTGCACATATTTGATAACATGACATGTCGTCAAAATTTAGCCTGTAAAGCACAATTATTTTAGTTTTGAAACCTGGCCCCAATTTCGGAATTTTAGTGGCCATTAATAAAATATTGAAACCCTAAACACACAAAGAAAAGAGTTATTAAGACGTGATTGCCAGCTAAGTGGGTCTAAACTGATGTAGTTTACAATCTTACTTTTCCTTAATAATGTTGAACAATGCGATTTGAATTCCGTCTACAAATATACCATATCCATATATAATGCACATTTGGGGATTGGTCATTTTAGAAGTCAGACGTTTTGAAAACTGGACCACTTGAAACTGTCGCATATTTTAAAAATCATTCAGAACTTTAACATTTATTCGACAGAATTTGCGTGTAAAAATATAGCTTCGATTGGATTCCTTTCAACAATTTTCTGTAAAGCTATGTCCAAAATTTATTTACATTATTATGCATCGACTTTCGGGCTTCAACTTCGTTGAAATTTTATGACGTAAACATTAAGTTTGCTTATACAAGGTCGACCCAGTTTTGAAACTAGCCTGCGTAGCCACTGATAAAATTCTAATTGAACAACAAAGACATTATCACAAAAAGGTTTTGACTAGAAAACGAAGACATTTAATTGTTAATGTCTTAATTGAGAACACTAGTTTTGGATACTGCACTAGTAAAATCATTAGTATATGTATAATATAATATAATCGTTCAGTACCGGATTTTATATGCTCTTATATAACAAAATGCAAAATAATATACCTGATACACATAATACTTAGATGAACAAAACTATTAAATATACAGGCACTAAATATAATTTGATGTGCATATTATAGCTTGATGACGTATACTCTATGCATGCAATCAATTGACCGAATAAGATACATGGAATACATACGGTATAAACATAATTTTCATGAAAGTGGATGGGAATGTGAGACGGTATTATTGAATATAATAAATATGTAGTATTTTACCAATCAACATATTTTAAACAAGTGACACATAACTTCGGTTATTTAACGTATCAAAGTTATCAAATTTTAAGAAGGGAATGACGACCTAATTATAACGTCCAAGATAGGAATTTTCAAAATACTCGATGACAGCAAACTAGAAGCCTACAATTATAGCCGTCCGGTTGGTACACCATGAGGCATGAGGAATGACAATGCATATCCCGCACAATAGTTAAGAATTCAAATGGACAATCTGAATAAATCAATCCACGATAGCTTCAATATATTTATAATACCAGTAGCAATGGCGCGTTGTAGGTTGCGATATGTTTTACATCTCGTCACGATCAGTCACTCGAGGCATGGATCGGACTGACCCATCGAACATTCCAGGTGCTGCTGGCCTAAATTATATCATTAGTTATAACTACTGTACTCGAACATACATCGATTGTATTTGCAATAGGTTTTTATTATTGTAACCGTTTATATATTACACAAACCGACCCGACAGACGTTGTCCTGTCTTACAAAGTATCAATCTGAACCTTAATACATAAAAAAAGTATTTTAAAATCAATCAAAGCGAACTTCCAAAAGCGCGAAGTCATAGGAAACTGTCAAACTCGTTGAAGTCAATGTTAAATATGATTTTGTTGATATCGATTCCGTACAACTTCATTCCGCGTTTCGCGTTGCTCATCAGTTTGAATTGCTCTTGTATATATATTTTTCAAGTGTAAGAGTAGCAAACGAGCATTCAAACCACCTGATATTAAGTACTCGCAGCCCATAGACATCCACGTACAACCACAAACACGACTGAAATCCTATTTAAGCTTGAACGTAGATGCGTTGCTACTCCTGAAGACTAAGATGGTCGCCTCGCTTCGAAATGTAGCCGACAAACGCACCTCTCCAACCGAAACACAAGTAATGCTTTATGGCAGATTTTGAGAGCGACGGTGGTACCTCCCCAGTCGAATTATAGTTCTCCCACCTTTATCTTTGAGTTGCAGCATTGCGAGTTCTGCGACTTAAGTTTGTACGTCTAATTTTTGGCATTTTATAAAACGAAAATTCTACTGTAAATTAAAGACAACTTGCATTCCTCTTTACAGTCTACACGACATTACTTTACAGTATACACGAATATAACGTGTTATGTTAGTAACGAGTAGGTTAGTCTATCTAAATTTACCAAAACTACATATTAATTTGAACTTTTAATATTATGCGTGATAGCTCTGTGCTAACCATAATGTGCACTAAGAAATTCAGTTCTTTTTATGTTTTCTTTCATAAGAACCTTCTGACAATAACAAACATCAACAAAATAATTAGCCGTTCAGCCGTTCACGCGTGATGCCGTGAGCAAGGGAAATTGGGATTAATATTTATATCATATTGTCATTATATGTTGTTTTTATAGTCTTATAAATATGTAGGTACCTATCTACTGATATGTTGATGCCGACTCCACAAATTTACCTAATATACTTGTGTACATAAACTTCATGTAGTAATCTATAATCCATTTAGTCAAATATATGTTTACTATAGGATATTCTAATAGGTTACATTATCGATAATATTTATTTTTATTTTTATCAAATATTATCAATATTTGTAATATATTATGAATCCGAAATTATGTTATTAAACTAAAATTAATGGAAGTTACGTTTTTAATATATTTTATATTTAAATTTTCACTTTGGCCTACCACATATTACTCACAAGATACATACAGATCATCTCTAAGAACTATCTGCTCTAATCTCGCTGTATCGAACTCGCCTTGGCATTAAATGGGATTATTGTTGAAGGGTCGGCTTCCTAATTGGTCCCTTAGAGACCGACTACAAAAATGTATCAGGAAATTGAATATGAGGAACGTATTATATTATATCAAGTATATTCAAACAGAATCAGGTAATGTATATTTATTTAGTAAATATAGGAGTACTATAGTAAATACATCAAATAAATCGAATATTAAATTGTTATAATCTAATCGAATAAACGAACTAATTAAATACATTAGAAAAGGAAAATTACTTAAAACTTATAATAAGTATTTGTTTTACCAAAAACTTTAAAATTAGTATAACATAAATATGCTTGAAAATTAACATAGATATGGACCAGTGAGAGAATCCAGTTAGACAATAGTAGCAGGTTACACATTGTTAGAGTTACTGCAACCCATTACATCCACAAACAATAACAACGGGACTAAAGTCGTATCTAAGCTCGTACGTAGATGTGTCGTTACTTCTGACGACTAAGATGTTCGCCTCGCTTCTTACAGCCGTATTACCAAACGAAACACAAAAATTGCTTCAGGACGGATTATGAGGACGGCGGTGATACCTTTTCGATTGAACAATAGTTTTACCACCTGTCAAACCTATCTAAAACTGTGCCTTTGTTACTACACGAGATAGGTATTCGAAGAACAGTCATAAATAATTTTACTAAAAATCAATCAGTAGACTGACCTAACCTATTTGAATCGCCCTACTTTATTGTTTGAATGCTAATTGTTCTTTAAAGTTTAATGGTTATCGACGGCATAACCGGCATCTTCATTCGAGTGGACTGTTATACAAGTTTTTAGACTTGTAATAAAAGGGTTGGCTTTCAATCAGACCTCTATTTTAGTATCTGTACATATTTGTTTACACTTTTTGTATAGATATTGATTGCAATTTATGGGCGATTTTAGTTAGACTTGAGTAAGAATAGTAAGTAGTATTGTGTCTATGATTCATTAGTCGTTGTTCGTGAGAATGTATGATATGATAGGCATTCATCTAAACTACTATCTTGATTTTAATGAATATTTTAACCCCTAACTTCGGCTTTCGCTAAATAAGATGTTTATTACTAAGAGTTCCAACTCCGCTCGACTGTCCAGAACACCTTCATGATACTGTTTAAAAAAATGTTTTGACGGACTAGTCCGCACTAGATAGACCGCTGCGAGTTCACGACTAAAGTAAACATATAAATAAATGGTTATTCTGGTTAAAGTTAATGCATTATTCATATGGTCGACCTCGCCCTTTACTTTTACTATGAGAATGATCACGCAAATATTATCATAATCCATATTGTGCAGTCGCTGCCCACTATCTTCCCAATAGTTTTATCGAATGTCACAGTCACTCAGTTAAACATGATCAGTGCCAACGATGCATTGGCAATTCCTTTGGGGTGGCAAATGGCCATAGATAACGGTAACGGCTTACGTTCAGCTAATTTATACAACAAAATATATTAGTAAAGTTGTTAAATCAGTATTAGAATTCGATATCTATTAAGTAGTTTAACAGGTGGTGGAGATTCATCAGTGGGGATGTCACCACTATCGTAAAGTAATTTTTGATCCGGTTAAAAAGGTGTTGCCTGTTACATGTACAACCGAGACGATCATCTCATACCCCAGGAGTAGCAACGCATCTGCGTATGACCTCTTATCAGACAAAATTTCTGTTTAGGATTGGTAGATTAGAATCAAGTGATCTACGCGCCCCTTTGTAACTTTTTTAATGTAAGAAGAAAGTAAATATTTTGAAAGGCTGTAATCACTAGAATGTTGTATACCATACTTATTTATGATCTGTTTGGCTAATGCTGGAGAAAATGTTTGTTCGGCAGTATGTGCTCGTGCGTTATCATGTGGACGTACATACAACTCAGCTATTCATTGTTCTAGAGTGGCACAATTAGCACACGACAGCGACAAGGGAGGCATGATACTGTTGAGAAAAACAATCGCGCTATCTGTGTGCGAACTCTTGTCTTGACGCAATTTTATTGTCACTATTCCGCCGTAGAACTGTAGTTCGTTTAGGCAGGAACCCCCGCCGCCTGCCGTAATCCGCTATGAAGTATGAATTATTGTGTATATATTGGTTGGAAAAGAGTTGTTGCTGAGTAAACTTAAAATTGAGACGGTCAACTCAGTCCTCAGGAGTGGTCACGCATCTACGTCCGAGCTCGGATAGGCCTCCAGTTCTATTTGTGGCCATGGCGACTACTTAACATCAGGTGACCTGCACGCTCGTTCCTATTCTTGTAACATATAATAATTTAAAAAAACAACTTATTGGATAGTGTTTAGAGCTAGTGGCAATTTATATTTTGTATTTATATTTCGTGCAATGATTGCAAGAGAGGATAAGAGTTTGAGAGCTATCCACAAAAAATGTTTATCCCTTTAACCGACTTCCAAAATGAAGTTTACCTTAAGTTCTCTTTTTATAAGACCACGACCGATGGTTGTTGAATGAAGTGATTAACTTTTTATTTTTAAACTTCATATTTAAATATATATTAACTTAAATGTGATTATAGCATTATGCAGGTATATATCTTCAGTTATGTGAATGGTCGATTAAGTTTAGGTTGGTATTTATATCAGTTGGTAGTGCCCTAAATAAGTGCAAAAGCGGAATAACACGACACTTGAATGTAGGTCAGGCCGAAATTGGAAAGTAGGTCGGGGGAAAAAAAACAATACCTTTTGTCCTTTTCCTAGTACATTTACGTATTTATTATTTTCTCCATTATATATTATTTTATCTTAAACTGTATTCATACTTATAATCTCGCATAGCAATAGCGGAATGTAAAAGACCGTGTCGGCCACTTGATGTTAAGTGGTCGTTGCAATCCACTACATCTAATCTCAGACAACACTGAGTTTCTATTTGAAGTCGTGGATAAGCTGCTATTTCTGAAAAATGAGAGGTTCGCTTTACTTGTAAGTGTATTTGACAACTCTCATCTCTGCAACTGATTTACAAAAAAATATTGACGGCTCCTTGGTAAAACTGTAATGCTAACCACCTATAAAAACGGCATGAGCGTACTTCAAAGACATTTTTATAATTTTTTCTGTATTTAAATACTTTTATATTAAAGTTTATAATACTTTCGTGATAACTTCGCAATAGTGATCAACTTTAGGCGGAACTCCTGTACGCGTATACGGGAAGTTGTACGCATGTCTATGGACGGTAATGACCGTTTTTCAGATGGACTGCACGCTTGTTTGTTACTTCGAAAATTATAAAAAATACCACCTCATTTGAAGTACAGAAGATGAACGATACAAATAGGGTGCGAAATTTATTTAATTTCCATATAAAAAATATAATTGATTAAATTGTACCACGAATCGACATAAGTCTAATTACGCACAAATTTATAATTTTTAGGTCGATATTATAGTTAATATTATTTCGCTCGCTCCAGTAGTTTAAAGGTGTTAGAGCCGTTAGAGCTCGCCCGGGGCGGTACCACCTCTACCCTCATAACCCGCCGTAAAGCACCATGTTCTTCATGTGTTGTGTTTCGGTTGGGGAGGTGTTTGTCGGATACGCGTCATTGTAGGCGACCATCTTAGTCCTCATGAGTAAGAACGCATCCGTGTCAATCCTTAAATAGAACCATGTTGTCCATGGGCTAATCAGGTGGCCTGCATGCCCGTTTCTTACTC